>MSJK01000139.1:0-161545 GCA_001931985.1 Trichoderma sp. IMV 00454
TTATCATACATATATATATATACCCTATATAATTTACCTACCCTATAGCTATTATAAAACTGCTTTAAGCTTACCCTATACCTACCCTGTACCTACCCTACACCCACCCTATGACCGAGCCCAAAAGCGCCCCGGGCAGCAAGGCCAAGGGCTGGAGGGGGGAAAAGGAATTCAACGAGGGAAAAGTAAAAGGAGGAAAAAAAAGTAAAAATAAAAACAGCAGCTACCCTGGAGCTACCCTGGAGCTACCCTAGACCTACCCTATAGCTACCCTATAGCTACCCTATAGCACGAGGGACTTACCCTAGAGCTACCCTAGAGCGGCTCTATATAAGCGCCTACCCGGGACCTACCCTATAGCTACCCTGGAGCTGCCTGGGACCTACCCTGGACCTACCCTGGAGGGCGCGGGTGTATATTTTTTCGCCCCTGCCGGGGGCCGAGCCACCCACCGTCTGGCCCTCTGGTCCCCTGGCCTTGGCCCTGCCGCCGCCACTGCCTCCCTCCCCCCCGGCGCGCCTCAACAGCCCCAAGATCTCCCCCAAAACCCGCCCCCCGCCTACCCTGCAGGCGGGCGTGAACCTTGGCCCGGCGCCCTCGAGGGTCCTCCGGCTGGGCGGGAGCGGTTGGCAGCCAGAGTTGGGCTCGCGGCCGCATTCTGATTTTCCGCAAAATCCTAGTACCTTTTACTATAGTATACTATACTAAAATACTATATATATATATATATAATAATAACTATTTACTAAATTACTATAATTTATATCCTAGTACTTTTACTCTTTTTTATTTATAATAGAAAATCCTTTTATAGAAAAGCTATACCTGCTACTTAGATAATAACCCTTATACTATACCCTTATTATAATAATAGCCTATAACTAACCTATGGCTACTATAGCCCCTGGTTTTTATAGAAACAATATATACCCTAATATATAGCTATTATAGGCTTATAGCTACTGTAAGATACCCTTAGTTACTTTTTTTTAAATACCTCTTACTATAGAGGGGCCTACTAGCCTATTTACCCAAGGCTACTCTTAGTAGTACTACTATATTACAGTAGCTATAGTTTATATTTAATATTATATAGCTAAGTCTTTATTATTATTATATAGGATATAGCCTAGGTTATTATTAACCTTAAGTAGTAATTATTAAAATTAGCCTAATGACTTAAGTATTATAGTATTTAAGTATTTAATAAAGTAAAATAATTATATTTACTAATATAAGGTCCCTTAGCTAAATTTAAATTAATTACTTTATAATATTTAAGTTAATATTATAAAATTACTAAGTATATATTACTGTCCTATAGAGGCAATATATATATATTAATACTCTATTCTAAAGGTATTTAAATAAAGGAAACTATTTAATTAATTAAGTATTTCCCTTTATATTATTAACTTATTTATTTATAATTACTATAAAATATTATAAACTTAGCCTTTATATTTATTATTATTAAATTAATATATACTTATTAGAATTAGTCTAATATAGTTTAGTATTAGTAAATATTAAGGCCCCTATTAGTACTTCATAGTACTTAGTCAAGTACCTTTAAATATATATTAGTACCTTAGAGACTATATTGCTACTACTATAGTTATGCTAGCGCTATGTTGCCCCTCTAGAGCTTTCCACTACTATAGCTTCACTCTGGCTGTCTTTCCCCTAGCTATCGTAGCCTATACTATAATACCCCCTATATCTACCTTCTTCCTAGGTCCCTAAGTTTCCCTATTAATCTGCTAATATTTATATAAACCATTAATTACATTATATCCTTATTATAAAATCCAAAGTTATACTAAGGCTAAATCCCTATCTTTATAACCCTTATATAAATATACTAAATACTAACTTATGCTATTAAAATAACTCCTAGAGTCTTAGTACTATAAACCTTTCCTTTTATTATAATCTCTAGACTATAATATAATATATTTTCCCTTCTAGTATAGTATTAAACAGTAAGTTAGTAAGTAAGTATATTACTTAGTATTTTATAACTAACAGGTGCCTAACTTATTAAAGTTATTTATTAAGTTATATAATGTAGAATATACTAAACTAAATAAAACTAATATTTAATTAAATGCCTTATTCTTTTTATACTTCCTACTACTATTTAAACTCTTAGGAACTGCTACTCTAGTTTATAAGCAAAGATATTAATGTAGGGAAACCCCTTGTAATAAGTTACTACTTACTCTAGAAAACAAAAACCACCTGCAGCTAGTTTAGTTACTTACCTAAGCCTGCAAATACTAAAAGATCAAGTATAAGTACTAACTCTAGTAAAAGTTTACGAGCCGTAAATCTTTCGGTTTTACAAAATCTATCCGCACGGCTGAAAATTCGCGGAATAAGTCATGTGGCTTTTTTTAGGCTTCCATTGGAAGGCTATTTTCAGTCGTGCTTTATTTTAGAAAGCATTTGTTGCAGGCGGCCTTCTTAATGCTATACTCTCAAAGGTACCTTGTGCTATGCTCTGTTAGGCTCTAGCTAGCCCTAGCTGCCCTTTGCCCAGCTGTATAGCCCTGAATACCCAGCTTCGCTAGCAAGCCCTTGAGAACTGTAATTAGCGCGGAAGTTTACACCAGAGAGTAAACAGTAAGAGCAAAAACTCCAAGAAACCCAGCAAGCACTTGGTAAACCTCAGTGACTATTTAAGAGCTGCGATCTACCGCTGATGCACCCTTAAAAATACCTGAAATATTATTTCAATCTATAAAACAATTGCCAGTCTAGTGAAGGCCTGCGATAATAATATTATAACTGTTTTTGCTGCTGAGCTTGTAAACATTATCGTCGGCGAGAGATTGCTCAAGAGGTATGTATTCTCCGTCTAACATCTCTATAACCACGAACTATTCACCTTAGAGAAGACAGATCCATCCTACTTAGTCGCCGTCGAGAGTAAGCTCTTTCGGTAGTATTATTGGTTTTGGCTAGACTGGAGCTTGAAAAAGAGGTTGCTGAGCGGTTGCTGAGCAGTTGACTAAATAAGTAGCTAATGCTGAGATAATGAGAAGAGATAACTCGGGTTTCCATTCAAGAGACACGGGACTGAGAATTGTGGAGGGATCAGGCATTTTCTGCTACTGTTTAGTTTCCAACTTCGTGAGAAGCGTCAACCAAATGCATCAGTGTGACTATGGATTGCATGGATTACGTAGTAATAAATATACTCTATGGCCACTAAGTGAATGGTACAGTGAGGACAGACGTTTCATGTGAGAGCAGAAAGGAGTTAATATATAATTTATTAGAGTCAGTATAGCGAGAATCAATACCATTAGAAATACCAGTATATATGCAAATGGTGATAGCTAAGCAAGAAGAGCTATTTTACAAGGATACCGCAAGTCCAACATCGACTTGGTCTTGTAGCCTCGCCCAACAAGCTGACTAGTCGCAATAATGTTGGATCTATCACCTCTGGAACATCGTCTCTACCAGAGATTCTAGTTTAGCGTAGCCTTCTATCTGTCTCCTTCACACGTCTATTTCTTGCCTCATGGATAATATCTAGTGTGGTCATTCTATGAATCTTATTTTCTGTACGAATCCATATAAGGTACCACAAGGATAGTCACTATTTACACCTTATACATCCTCTGGTGGCTTGGTATCGGTCGGCCCGATTGCTCCTATACTTTCACAAACACCGCAACACAAACTGCGATACTCCAACCACCACAGCATAGACTTTCAAGCAAAGTTTCCGGCTCTATCGCTCGGGATACATAAGGAGTGGCCCGCCCGCCATCTCTTGCAATCAAGACTACGAATTCATTTCAGCTTTTTTATCAATGGGGTTGCCGGTACAATGTTCAACTTCATCAGGAAACTCAGGAGGAAACTCAGGAGGAAACTCAGGAGGAGAGATCGTACTTCTTCAGACCGGTCTGGTCAACCAAGGAGACAGAACGCCACTTCGAGACATGCTCCTGAGAGTGACTCTTCTACCCATTCAAATCCTCCTCCATATCATCCAACATTTACAACCTCCAGAGATTCTGCCACTCACACTGAAGATGCTAGTCCATTACACAGCGGCGCTCCTCTTCAGTTCCACGAGCACAATGTTCTCCTTTCTACAAGTCCTCGGCACCATGTGGAAACGTCTGCCGGAACAAGTTCACTCCCATTAAACGAGAGGGACGTATCCAGGGAAGCAGTTATCCATCCCGCTTCACAATCCAACATAATTTGCACCTGTACGCCTCGACAAGGCTGTTGCGATGACCACAATTCAATACGGGCGCCGAACCCTGCTCCCCCTGTGCTGCTAGGAACTTCTTGCGATGATTTTACATGCATATTGATCAAATCAGCTTACACGCTTAAGCCAATCCATTATTCCATGCAGTACCATCTTTCACTCGAAAACCTCGAATGTGTTCGCCTCGGGATCAGATCAGAAACTGAGACAAAGTTTATCCCAGAGTTGTCCTTTGCAGGAAGCGCTGCCTCTGAAGAAGAAACACAATATCGGTGGTCGAGTGAGATATACTTTGATAAAGGAACCTTCTTGCAGATACAAGAAATAAACGCTGGCTTCTGGAAAGGCGACGAAGGTCCACCAGAACATTTTATAGGCTGCCCGCATCAAAGCCTGACTGTCCATACGCCGGAGTTTGGAATTCGAGATGGCATGTGTGAGGCAGAAGCGTGGATTACAAGCATACCATCACGCTGTGCATCTCATCCAATGCAGAAATGGAGCAACTTCCAAGGCCCTTATACCCATATAACGTCCTGCACAATATGTCACTCAGATACGGAGTGTTACATACAATTGAATGGGGGCTATCTTGATGTGAGGTATACTTGCTTCAGAGATCTAGGCGCGGGTTTGGATCCCAACGACCCCAAATGGCATTCTTTATTAACCGGCGGGGGCATAACCAATCGGCCAAGGTACAAGTTTGAGGTGCTTTTACGCGTATGGGAAACGGCTTTGGAACTGAAGCGGAGCAAACTTCAGGATGTCTCACACGAAACCCCCAACGGGGTGTTTTCTGTACGCTCTGGGTTCCGCAACGAGTGATAGCCCTGCGAAAAAGGAATTCGAAAGACTCTGGAATAGGGGATCTACAAGTTCACCAAGTGGTCGACTGATGGATGTAATAGGGAGTGTACAGAAAAAGCGACATGAGAAGGCTTTTCCACCAGAAAAGACAGCCACTTGAGGCAGGATAGTAGATTGTGGAATATATTCTGCTTGGTATCAAGAATGTAGATACCTTGCAATGATACATTGAATTGTGCCACTATTTGTTATCAAAGTATGCTATAGCCCAATGCACTACACCAAACCTTATATGCGGCGTCTGTCGAGTGGCTTTGCTCTTGAGCATAGCTTATCAGTTGCGTTAATTGTTGCCTAAACTTTTATCTTCTTACATCCTGCAGCTTGATGATTAGTACATACAACTCGGATCTAGACGAGATGATCTCCTCATAGAACTGGAAGCTGGAAGATGCCATCACTATCATTAAACCAACCACAAGATGTCGCCGAGAAGGGTAACATATTGCATAGCTGAAGGTGTTATGAGTTTGCCCTTCATGTAACGGCTGTGCACTTGATCAGTCATTATTGCCAAACAAGTTTGCAAGATTGTGAATGAACCTGAGTGCCGTGTCACTAGTATCTATCTCGTAATACTAGCATGCCGTATCAGTAACTTCATTCAAGGCGCCTTCATTGTGATGAAAACTCTTCGATCGATCCATTGCCAATATTTGCTCCCGGCCTTTGATTCAAGCCGTACTTGGTGAGCTAAAATGGAAATTCCCAAAGTCCTACCAATGGAGGATATTCACTCGCATCATAGAGCAAAGCGCGCATGAAAAAAATTTCGGAGATTTTTGCGTCAAAGAGAGAAAACAAATTAATTTCCTTGGCGACATGTTTTCAGACACAGTCCTATTCAATTGCCATACGTCGATATCCCCGTAAGCCATGGTGCAATCACGACCATACAGAAATCGTGGATAACTGAAAGTCCTTCGGGAACCAAACTCGATATAATCTCAATTGGCGGCAGCAAACAAACAAACAAGACCCTAGCACATATGAATAATAAATTGTATGTTCATTTCGTTGGGGGTAAATGGTTGATGGAGTATCATCCAGGGGAAACGTCGTATACACAGCCAACATCAAAAGTGTTGTGTCGTTGTATCCCAAGGTCTCTTCTGGTAATGCAATCTCTCTAGATTCGCAACATACATCTGACCCTTCAAGATCCCAGAAATAGGAAAATGAGACTTCGTGCGGGCGAAGATCAATATCTGTCGTTGGTGATGTAGCCTGGTGGTGTTTGTCGCTGCGAGCATGGAACTTGCCAATGGCATCGCCATCTCCTTTTCACTAGCACGTCCAGGATGAAAAACCATGTATCTGGGTGATGATGGCCCATTGCCCGTAGATCAAGTTCGATTTGGAATCTTGTTTGGATCAAAACCTTGGTGACAGAGTGAAATCCCACGTCTATTTTGATGATGTTGTGGCGGCGAACTTCCAGAGTTGAGAGGCAATGAGGATATGTTTTGAGCGAAGTTGATCCCAGTCATTGTCAGGTATCTAGATCTTCCAACTCCTCGTCCATGCTGATCCGTGATACTCGTGGGGATCTCTCCGTCTGTAATTATGCAGGCAAATATTATGCTGTTCCTCTGCCATATGCTTGCAACTCCTGCAGCCAATCATACCGTGGGAGTTGTCCCTGTTGGGTAAAAGTGTTTTTGTTGTAAATCCTAGTTTGCCCTGTCTTGAGCAAACGTGGAAACAAAAGGCAACCAAATGTCCATCCTCAATCCCTTGTTTCACTTTTCGTATCACTCCCAGCGTATGCATACCAAACTAATGTCGACCCCAATTCTGCTGTCTGCTGCTCGAATCCCATGTATCCCGTCCCCTTTGTATCAGTGATACCATGAACAATGATTGATCCCCAGGGAATATCTTCCCAAACTTATCGTCTCCTCTTGGTTGGTAGTGTTATGTGTGATGTCCCCCAGCAAATATATTACCAAATAACGTTCCTCCCTCGGTCGATGATGTTTGACAGTGACTGGTCCCCAGCAACGGTATATCAAACATCATTTGTCTCTTAGTATCATATGTTCCATAACGACATTGATTATTGATGCAAGCAGAGAGTCTCTAGTGTAATGCGGGAGAGCAGATTTGATGTAATGTGACGATCTGCCCTTAAAAGCGGAGGTTCCGCAGGGTCACGGGCTTGTTCTCGCCCGTCTCATTCATCATCTTCTTCTTCCTCTTCTGCTGCTGAGACTGGCCTGTGCGAGCGGTGCCTTTAATAACGGCCGGGATCGAGGCCCGGATCGGGCTCGGTATTGAGGCCGGAGCCGGAGGGATAGAGATCGCCGGGAGGGACTCTGGGAGGCAAAGAGAGAGCTGGTGAGGAGGCGGAGGGGGGCCTGGGGGGATAGAGACCATTGGGAGGGATTCCGGGGGGCACAGAGAGAGATGAGGGCGACTTTTATAGGTGGTCCAAAGCCACCATACGCCGCCCACCAAGAGGGCCACCAGGAACGCGAATCTGGCAAGCATGCCAGCCATTTCAAAATGATAATGGACCCATTCATCTGAGCCCACGGTGTATCTGGCCTTTACTGCTTGAAGCAGTATTATTATTATTATCATCGTTGTCGTCATCGTTGTCTTCTTTTTCTTCTTCTTCGTCGTCATTGCTGCTGCTGCTGGTTCTGATGGCGATGGCGATGATAATGGAGGAGAAAGAAAGACGAAACTCCAGCGGAGAGTTTTTATATTTATATGCGTCCAAATAGAGTTCTGGTCCAAAGGCAAGAACAACAGCGTGGCTTTCTTTCTTGTAACTGTGACTGGAAGAGACTGGAAGGAACTGAACCCAAACTCTGAATTTGGACAGAGGACTGCGACTATAATATCAAATAGGACAGAAGATAAATTCGATATTTCCTTCACCGTAGCCAAAGTAAATACAGACAGGACATGAATCTTTATCGAAGGACAGCTCACATATGAAACTGATGTATATTGATCGTCCTTTCGATAAGGTACCCTGAAACCTTAGATAGTGGATGCTTTTGCGCATGTATTTATGTTGACATGTAGGGTAAATGATTACAGATAAGTATCTCCATACCAGAAAGTGGTCCTGGACGATAGACACCGTAGATGTAGATATATCTAGTAGATGTTGATGAATCTAGTAGATGTAGGTAGATCTGGTAGATGTAGACAGATCTAGTAGATCTCGTAGATATAGTTATATGTATAGTAATTGCAAATCCAAAATACGAGAAAGAGAGAGAAAGATATCAATATGCTCTCAAAATAAAAGGGCTCGTCAATAATTACACGATCTCAACAGGAATTGCTCTCGTCAATGACAAAAACGACTAGATGAAAACTCAATAGGCCACATGATGAAGCAGCTACAACTGCTGGTTGAAGATAGTAGCAATACAGATAAGTCAATACATGCTCATGCTCCATCTCATACGCTGAAACCTCCTCATATAGAAGGCCCTCAGTAAAACTCCTTGACCAAACCATCACAGAGATTCCACAACCTCTCTCCCGATGCCCTCTTCTGAATCCCCTCCACAACTTTCGGCACCGGACTCCCAATCTTCCCCCATGGAATCAGATAACACCCATTATACTCAGCCACCTCACTCCCAAACCCGGCCTGCAGCTCCGTCAAGGCCCCCAGTCGAACCGGATACGACAAGAACCCCTGGACACTCTTCAAGATGCCCGGCGCGTGACGAGTAAGATCCGTCTTGATGGCGCCCGGGTTGAACGACGCGCTGACAATCTGGGGATACCTCTTGGCCATCTCCGTCGCGAGAATGACATTGGCCCATTTACTCTGCACATACCGCTGCACTCGTCCATTCAGCCCAGAATACTCCGACGAACTCAACGCCCAATCATCCCACACAATGCCATCTTCGCCAGGAGGATCAGGAAACTCAACAGAAGCCGCCCAGCACGTACGAACAGACCCCTTAATCACACCTTCGCTCTCCGCCGTCTTGACGAGAATCGGAGTCAAAAAGTGCTGCAGCAAAAAGGGGCCTAGCACGTTAGTCGCAAAGCTAAGCTCGTGGCCCTGCTTGCTGACGCTTCCCTCGGGAGGGGCCATGACGCCCGCATTGTGCCAGATGACATCCAGGCGAGTCTCTGCCGCCAGAAAGGCCTCGGCCGTCGTCTTGATGCCCTGTAAGTCGGAGAGATCCAGGTTGAGGAACTTGACAACGCCATCGCCGTCTGCGCTGCGACGCTTCATGTCGCCCGGGGGATCTGATTTGGTGATGGTGCTCACGGCCGTTGAGCCGGCAGAATCAGATCGGCCAAGAAGATAGACTCGCGCCGCATTGCCGTGAAACAGAGCTGTTGCTACGGCCAGACCGATGCCCCCCGTGCCGCCTGTGACAATGAAGACCTGTCACCGTGTAAGAGAGCTGTCAAGATGTAATGAGAAAGTGTGTGATGCAGACATACTCGTCCTTGCAAGTCGGGCAAGTCTTTTTCAGTCTTTGTTGGCGACCCAGGCCAGTACTGCCGAAGATATTTTGACATGATGAACTGTTGGTTGTGGAGAGATGATGTTGGGCGTGAGCTGACCGTTCTAGAATTGGGGAAACGGGAGGGCATTGGATGATATTATACCACATGCAACGAGTAATCTTACAGTCTAGAGACAGTGCGAAATATTTGGGAATTACAAAGCAAAAGTAGACAATTGAAACGCCAGACCATACAATGGTTATTATACTTTCATATCTCTTTAATTGTTCCCCTTTTGAATTACCTGGATTCATCGTGGCTGGCTGGATCAATGTCAGTGAAGATGTTGAGTCTGCGCATCGAATTAAAACCCAAGATAATTCGACCAGAACAGACTCTGGCGAATCCTTCCAATTTCAATGGCAATTGGATTTACTTGTCAAGGTGGAACATCATCTCCTCGTCAAGCAGAAATGCCTTTCATCTGAATGAATTGGCCATCACATGCATCAGCCATCGTGAATCGTTTTATTCATTGCATCCCAAAACTCCAATGCTCGCCAAGCACTTGATATCTTGATATATCTTCTAATGACGGGAAAAAAGAGGGACGCGATCGCAGAGATAGCTTCTTTGTTTTTCTTTCTTTTTAGCTGCTGAGTCGCATTTA
Source organism: Trichoderma sp. IMV 00454 (assembly GCA_001931985.1). NCBI lineage: Eukaryota > Fungi > Ascomycota > Sordariomycetes > Hypocreales > Hypocreaceae > Trichoderma > Trichoderma sp. IMV 00454. Next base: position 10,227 of record MSJK01000139.1, read on the forward strand.
CTCTTCGTCGTCCATTTTTTGCAACTTGCCCATGTCCCTCTTCGCGCCAGCCTCGCCAATGAGCTTGATCCGGTCGATGCGCACAGTCTCCGCCTCGCCGTCGCCTTTCTGCACAAAAATAGTGAGGGTGGTTGTCTTTTGGAACTTGACAAATCGCAGGCTAATGTTTGCCGTGCCATCGGCGTTCCAGTCCTGGGGCTCCAGTGTGATGGCCTGTGTGGGTTCTGCATCCTCTGCCTCGCCAAAGTCCATGTTGGAAGTGCGGTTGATGAAGAGATGGAGGACACCGGGTCGTGATACATCGCTATTGCCCTCGGGGGGGAAGGAGGTGATCTGCTCTCGCAAGTTAGTCAAAGATGTCATACATTGTCAAGAATCAATCCCAAAATCGCTGACCTGTAGTGTGTGGAGCTTGATGGTCGACTGGAAGGGGATAAAGAGGAGAAGCTGGTCGTCGGACCCGCTCTGCACCCAGTCCTTGGCAGCCGATGCGCCCTCTCTCAAGGCACTCGGCTGAGAGCTCTCAAAGAGAACCTTGACAGGACCAGCATCGTCGTCGGCATTCAAGAGCTCACATCCTCTAAGCTCGACCTGGTCTGTGATGTCGCTGTAGCCTCTAGGGATTTCGGCGCCCTTCCAGATGCCGCCAGTTCCTGAGCCTGAGCCTGAGCCTGAGCCCTCTGCCAGCGACTCCAGCTCGGAAGCCAGCTTCTCAATCACGGCTCTGAGCTCGGTCGGGTTTGCGCCCTGGACTTTGTGGATGACTTGGCCGCTTCGGAACAGGAGGAAGGTAGGCAGGGCGGTGATACCATACTCTTTTGCGAGATCCTGGTTGGCGTCGTTGTCGATCTTGACAAAGGTGAGGAGATTTGGGCGGGAGATTTGCTCGGCGAGAGATGCGTAGAGCGGCGCAATTTGTTTGCAGGGCGCGCACCAGTCGGCGTAGACTAGAAGGAAAATATTGGTCAGCGACAAGATGACATGATGATATGATGACAAGGTGACAAGATAATAGATTCAATGCAGCAGACAATCAACAATCGCGAGAGATCTGGACATGGCGGGGAGATGCTCACAATCAGCGACGACGATGCGGGAACTGCTGAGAAGGTCGTCGAATTGCGCCTTGGAGGTGACGTGAACCAGCGAGTCTGTCATTTCTGCGAATATTGTTTGTAGCAGCGTGATTCAGTCAGGCGGTGGAGGCAGTAGGGTGGAATAGAGAAATAAAGAGAAAGTGTGAGGCTGGTCTTTATGCTGAGAGAAAGAGAAAGAAGCAAACTGGCGACGATTGTGTAACCGGTTGGAAGCCTGCGAATGGATTGCGATTGCTTGCTATGTAAGCTTTTGGAGGGGTCAAGGAGGGGATAGCTCCGGCAGTGGGGGGCTAAGCCTATTGTGGCCAAGCAGCACTCGGGCGGGCAAAGTGTCGCGATAGAGTTGATGGCATTTGATCTTTTTTGACGAGCTGAATTAAAATAAGAATTGATTGAAAATGGATGATATCAATCTGTACTCTATATATAAATCTGATAATCACGATAACAGATGACTGTGAATGTGACAATGTGAATATACAGACCATCAGAGAATACCAATTAAATGTTTGTTTGCTTGTTTGCTCTGCCATGGGTACGTATCTATCCAACCAACTCACTCCCAATTCCCCGGGAATCAAATCAAATCAAAATCAATTAGCAGCCGCAAGTCTCAGGCTATTTATACACGGTAGCACTGCATCGTGGAACATTTCCATCATTTCCACAACGAGCTCGGCCAGCAGATTAGCAGCCCAGCTGTCAAACTTGGCAATATGGATAATGAGCCCTGCCCGCCAATAGCCTAATTAATAGCCAAAACAGGCCGGACGGTATTAATCGCCGTAATAATAGCTGATGGGTGGTACTATTACACGTAACATGTTATCTGAAGCAATCGATATAATACAGCACATTGAAGTCATCATGACCTCCCCTCGATTCCCTCAACAGACTCTGAGTGAATTGAATTGTAAAATCACAACCTCAACCTCAACCTCAACTCCAACCTCCAACATGACATCCGCTGCTGGCATCTACGATGACGACTTAAACATTGCCCACTCCGTCCTGCTCAAGAGCCAGCAGCAGTTCATCATCCGGACGACTTTTTCATGGCTGCCTGTCCTGTCTCTGGGCCGCCAGCTGTTGACACTGCCGCTCTTTTGCTCAATCATCTTGCTCCAGCTGGCAATCCTCGCCGTCATAAAAAATGGCCTTGTTCAAGCGTAAGCAAACGCATATTCATATTCACAACTCACGCTCCCAACTCACAATCACACTCATTCCCTTCCAAACAAAAATCCAGCCTCGCTGTTGTTCGAAGCTACACACAGACTCTCCGACTCTACCTCTCTCAATATGAGCATCATCTAGCAGCAAATCATCATCCATACATAAGCTCTATCCATCCATTCTTACCAATCGAATAGCTCATGCCGCAGAATGGCAAAAACGAAGCCAACCTCGCTCGACGGCCGAAGCCAAAAGCTGTCAAAACCAACCTGGAAGCCCAAAGACCCAGCCGAATCAAGTCTAAAGCCAGCCTCTCCCCCAAAAACAAATCCCTGGAATCGAAACCCAATCCCAGCAGCAACTTCCGAACCCAAAGATTCCTCCACCAAGACTCAACCGCTGGCGGACGAAGAATTTCCAGAGCTGGGCACTTCTGGGGTCGCCGCCGACACTGCAGCCAGCGAAACAGCAGAGACTCACGCATCTCCGCCGTGCGACGTGTCGAAATCAAGTTGCTCAACAAACGAAGAGACGCAATCTGAAGAGTCGATATCTATTTCTGGCGTTTCTCGAATCAGCACGCCGACGAGGTTGATTCTGGAAGAGGAGGCTGACCAGGCTGCCAAGATGTGAGCAATGACTGTCACTGCTTTTTCGACTTAGTGTAAAGAAAATGCCTTTGCTGATGAAATTGTATTGTGTTTAGCCTTTGGAGACATCCCTTTGGGTCAAACGTCTATCTGTACGTGGAAAAGAGCGTGTTTCAGCTGCACCGCGATATCCTCACACGGCGATCGGGGTGGTTTCGCGACAAGCTCCCTCCACCAAACCAGGTACCAAAAATTACAGTCAAAAAAACAAATTCACAGCGCTGATTCCTCTCATTGCAGGACGGATCGCCCATTGAGATACATCTGCCACACGCCATCGGAGCAGTGCAGCCTTGTCTCTTCTTCATGTACACCAAAAGTATGACATCTTCCCTCAAAGCAATCATTTGTCCGCATCTCAGCTAACCCGAAGAAATTAATTCTCTACAGACCTCGAAATTTGCGAGCGAGACTTGAACCAACCGCTCAACTTTATACACATCCCCCGTTGTGTCCTTGCTTATTGCGCAGCAGTCAACTTTCAGATTCCCGCAATGGCATCGCGCATCCTGTCCATCCTCGAAGACACCGCCAAAGATCTCTCCACATACCTCAACGCCTACTACATCTACAAGGAAATGGATTACAAGACCAGCAGGTCCATTGCCACCTATTTCATCAATTCCATCGACATTTTGTATTCAGAACCACTATTCGAGCTCATGAAGCCGATGCGACACGCTCTTGCTGGTCTCCTGGACGCACTGCTTCCGTCTCTGCTGCGCCAGCCATATTTTCCCGAGATTCTATGCATGCCCTCGTGGAAACGGTGGTCGGCTGCCATTGCTGCGGACCAGGTGGAATACCGAACAGCACTTGGCCACTGCCGATCGTCGACAGAGTCCATCTTGCCGAGTGAGCTTGAACTGGGAGCTTTATTCGATCGTGTGCTAGGACAATACGACATATGCCAGAAAAACAAAGCCTACGCCAGAAATTACGCTGAGGAACAGGAACATCCTAGAAGAGGCACCCCTGATAGCTTTGATGGACGAAGCAGAGCTTCAACATGCAAGTCTTGGGAGAAACGATACGCCGATATCAAAGAGTACAGCGAAGAAGAGTCCACGCTGGTGTACCAAGCTCCAAGTGTTGCGGGAAGCACAGGCAGCGAAACAGGCACCTGGAATTCGTTCGGTACAGATGGCGCCGACGCAGACGCAGGAGAAGCAGTAACAGAAGCAGAGAGGCCATCGACCACCAGCCCTAGAGTGTACCATAACAGATGTATGAGGAGTAAGTCCAATGCATCAACAGCAGGGGGAGGCCAAAGCATGAGCGGTAAGAAGACGAAAAGATGAAGATGATGATGATGAGAAAGAAGAAGAACCCTGGGTAAGACAGTGAGTGGGCGAGATTTCGAAGCTGATAATAGAGCATATCTGTGTGTGAGTGTGTGAGATATTAGAGTATGGATGCTAGTAAGTTGGTTTGAAGTTGGGCTTGGAAAGAAAGGAGTCGAGTGTAAGTATAGAGCAACTTTTGTGTGAGTACATGAGCATGAGCATAAGCATGAACAGAATGATTTGACATGATGTTTCAATGATAAAATGACACGCAATGCATAAATAGATCAACTATTTCATATAATAATTCTCATCATTCGTAGTAGCTCCCGGGTAGGAGGAATGAAGCAATCCTCACCTCTCATCCATCTGCTTGAAGTACCAGCTGATTATCAAACCTTCGACTTAATCTACTCCTCCATAGTAAACATACATCTTTGGCTATATTCCTCTATAGCATCATCGTATATTATCGTTCATCTGCCGCCTAAATAACGTACCTCAGCATGTTTCCCTCCCCAAGGCGCAGCTCGTCCAAATAACCCGGCCCGCCCCACACCGCAACTCTGCCACTCGTATTCCCTGTTTGAACCATGACGTCGTACAGCAGTGTCCAGGTACTCTGTGCCTCTTTTTCCAAAGCAGCCTTGGAGTCAGCCATTCACGTTCTGGTGCCTGGTACTGGAATAGACTAGAATTTTCGCTACTTAATCTACCCTCTCTCCTCTCTTTTCTATCTTTATAGGCAGTGTGTCTCGCATATACTCGTACATACAAGCCACCTAACCAACCAACCAGCTCACGAGACTCACAAGACGTCACACCTGATCCCAGCCTTTTTTCACCTTGGCGCTTATCTTATCCGTACATACACCAACCTACCGGTCTTTCGCTCACTCTCATTTATCCATCCTCACTCAACAACCAACCACTCACACAAACCGTCGCATCGCATCGCATCGCAACTTCATCAGCGCAAACAGTCCTCTTTCAACCCTCTTATTCATCATGGGTAAGTCTCCCTCTCACTCCCTCACTCTCACTCTCACCCTCACTACTCTCACCTATTCTCACCTTCAAACTCATCATCAACACCAACTAACATCATCAATCCAGGCCGCCACGGTGTCAAGAAGCGCCTCTACCTCACCCCCCCCGACCCCGACATCGTCACCCGCCAAACCCACGTCACCCGCTACATCCCCGAATCTCCCTCCCCATCCCCTCCTCCCGTCGAATACATCACCCTCCCGCCCCGTCCCCCTCCAGCCGAATACATCACTCTCCCACCCCGTCCCCCTCCAGCAATCATCCAACTCCCTCCTCCGCCACCTCCCACGCTCCCTCCAGCTCCCATGCCTCCTCCTCCTCCCTTTCCCGCACCAGTCTACACCTTACCTCCTCTGCGCCGACCTACCCCCGAACCAGAATTCATCGAAGTAATCGCCGTCAGCGAGGACGAAAAGGACGACAAGAAAAAGAAGAAGAAGAAGAACAAGGACAAGCACCACCGCTCCAAATCCCGCTCCTCCGTCTCCAGCCACTCCCGCAGCCGCAGCCGCAGCCACCACCGCCACCGCGACGACGACGAATTATCTCGCTACCACGACCGCGACAGCCATCGCGACGTCTCGGAGTCGCGCGACAGAGAAGTCTACATTGAGAGGGAGCGATACGTTCCCTACCCGGTGCCCGTCCCCATGGAGCCCCAATACAAGACGTATCGCTACGTCGACGCCCCGCGCAGCCCCGCCCGGCGCCGTGCGTCATCGCCCTCTCCGCCGCGGTACATTGAGGAGGATCGAGAGCGCGATTATAATATCCGTATAAAGGATCGCGAATACCGATACGACTAATTGATCTTTGAGTTGGCTACTTGATTCTTCTTTCTTCTTTTTGGTTGTTGATGCTTTCTTCGTTGTCTGATATTTCGATATGGAATTGTTTTTTGGGGGGAGGAAAGGCCTACAGAGGGACGGCTTGGGATGGAATGGCTCCTATCTTATGAAATCTAAGAGTATATATGGGAGAATCACGATGTAACGAACAATTACGTTTTACCACTTGGGGCACATACCCTATAACGAATGCGATTTATGTCACGGATGATTATTGTTTATAAATAGTAGTTTTCATTTCATCATTTTTAGGTCTCATTTCTGTGCTCGTAAATTACTGAAGATTATAAAGCACATGGTTACAAGACGTATATACCAACAGCATTTGCCGCAACGTGTCTCAGTACTTGTAAAAAGATGTCCTTCGTCTTCGCGGCGGCGGCATACTAGCCACGGGAACCTCAATTGTTTCCGCATATTTCCGCACAGTCGGACGTGAATAGCGAGAACGGCGGTAGGTAGCCGGCACATCCTCGCTGGCACGGCTCACTGAGTCGTAATCCATACTTGATCCAGATGACCGCGAGGCCCCTTTTGATGAGCGCCAGCGTTTGCCAACGAGCCAGTCCGTTGCGTTGCTAAGCTCGTCCATCCACCATAGGCCGGCAATGATGATGATGACCGTTACGGGCAAGGCAACCACCCAATACAGCCACTGGTCAAAGTCCATGTTCCGGATGTCGTTGGTGTTCATGCCAAAGATGCTCGAGATGGCGCTCAGCGGCAGGAAGATGATGGTAACCAAGGTGAAGGCGTAGATGGCGTTCTCTTGCCTGTCTTTGGTCCACTCCATCTTGTACGTAATCTCTCGCTCTAGATCCTCCGCATACTCCGTGTTCCGCCGGAATTCGTACTCTCTCTGGTCAACGAGGTTGGCACAGTCAGCCAGAAAGAGGCTCCGAAATCCTCCCATGTCCGTCGACGACAGCTTGGAAGCCGTCTCGAGTTCGTTCAAGAACTGAACGCCAAATCTGCCTTGATCGTCTGCGCCGCGTCTAACGATTCTCTCATCCTCAAAACGTCGAGGTTCTCCGCGTTTCATACCGCCAAACTCTCCCCTCATACGTATCGGCATTTCCTCTCCATACCGTACCATGAAGTTTCCGTCTGTAATGCTAGTTCTGTTTCTCAGCATAGCTATTATATTTTTCTGTCTTGATAGATTTCGCTTAATGGCAGTCATTTCTTGATTGACCAGATCAATACGATGCTGATACGTCCGACTGGGGGCTTTTGTTGTAATGTCCGTATCCTAGTAATGGTTAGCAGCTGTGGCTCGTCCTCGTTTAGATGAGATTTCATACCAAGGAATTGAGATAGAGCGAGTATGTATCACAAATATCATCGTATTTGCCCACGTCGTCATGCAAGAGGTTGAGTGCTATCAGTGACATGACTTCTGTTGGCTGCATGACAGCACTGTCCAAGAGATTTTGGGCGGAACTGCTTTCAACCATTTTCTGCATCCCTTCTTTCAGCAGCGATCTCGCCTTTGTCATATGGTTGTACCAGCCGACCTCATAGGCATAAGTCAGGCCGAAAACAATGTGCAGCCACGCAGTCACAAGTTCATGGGGCAGTTCCATGGCGGCGCGGTCTTCCTTGCCCGCAAAAGACATGAGATTCTGAAACGATTGTATGTCCTGGGCCAACTCCCAGAGGGTGCTTTTGAGTGTTGAAACAGGAGTTGAATACAAGTGAACATCATCTTCGTCAAGTTCAGGCATCTATTACAATTGGATGTTAATTAATGCATACAAATGGAATTGCCTAGAAAATCTTACCCTCATCTTATTGCTTAGAGCACCCCAGTATTTACCCGTTGTAGGACCGTGGAACGTGAGAGGAAAGAATAGTTGAAACAACGTTTCGGCTATGTTGAAGACGTCGAGCCTTTCCTCATATGAGCGGCGGACTTTATCGCTCTTTTTCTCTTCAATGCGGGCACCTAGTTTTTCGAGTTGCTCATTAACACTGTCCCTCGTCATGAGTTCGCATCTTTTATATTCTCTCTGTGCCGTGTAAGAAGTCTTTTCTGTCAAGAACTTCTCTGCCGCCGATAGTTGTTCCTGAAGGTCCTTGAGAATGGAATCATTAGATGAGTTTGCACTCTTCGACAACAGTGTGAAAACGTGGAGCGATTCTGGCGCGGCTGCTGACTGTTCGGGGCACTTTTGTGATGCCTTGTTGGCCGTTGCATCCTGTTTCAGAAATGTTCGTAACAGATCGGGTGCATCTCTGATGTTATCATTAGCCACACTTCCACCAAACGATCGTTCGACTGGTGAGGATGCCGGGAACACCATACGCAATCTTCAATTTCAACCTCACATCACTGTGTTGCCCCTCGGCTAGGTTCAAAATTTTGCCCCAGTTTTCCGCTGTCAACAGGTGATCTTTGCGCCAGAATTCGAGCTTCCGTGGCCAAAAGGCACGAAAGTGGGAGATAAAGGCCTAGAATCACTCAGCCATGTCAACGTTTGATAGATGTCGGAGAGATACTTACAAACCAAGTTTGGCATTCCTTTGTTGCTAATGACCACATTACTGCTCCCCCGTACGATACGAGAATTCTACCCGGTCCTCCTCCTGCTTGGCTGGGTTCCGTGTTCATTTTCACGGTTGTGCCTTGCAAGTGTGACTGCGGCATTGTGCCACAGGTGACGAGGACGCCAGCTTGGTGTCAGCAGACTAGAAAGTTTTGCGGGAATTTGTAGAATACCTACTGTTGCCGACAATAAGGCACCACAGTTGCGAGATGTGAAAGCATTCCCCTCGCGGAACTTGGCCAATCTGGCACACTGCTTGGTCCATGTCTCTCTGTTGGCCACTGCGAGAGTATTGGGATTGGAGTAAAGTCTGAGCCGGGAATAGTGCCGTATTCGAAGTTGAGATGGATTCGGAATATTGCTGTAGATGAAAATACGGTATACAGATCCAGTTGGCTGCATGTGAGTCCTCGGAAGGTTTCTTATTGGACGATTGTATCGGAGTCTGGATGCATCGTGGCTCCATGTAACCTACTTTTGCACCTTGGGGATTGTATCGAGTCTTGACGCATTGCCGCTTAACTTCGGCTTGCAGGTTAGCCACTGCCTTTCTTTCAGCATCGCGAAAGTGAATTTGGCGCGATACTTGGACCTGCAAGGAATATCAGCCTGGAGTCAGCCACGGATTATTTAAGTTTTAATACCCAGAATGCGTCAAAGTTCATTATGTCTTGGCGAACATGTCTGTATCAGAGTAAGCACATGAATGGAGACAGACAAGCGTGTATTGCAGGCGGGTTTGGGCCTTACAACCATCGGAACAGAGGCTGCTTTTGGCCCCTGGGATCGTGTAGAAGTGTCAAATTCACATCGTGCTGAGCCCCAAGCTCCGCTGTCCCAGAGTAGCTGGAAGAATAAATCCCAGGGGCAGTGATGGCGTTTGAAAGAGGACGTTCGACTTTTTGTGTCGATTCGCTCTCTGTTGTTGGGGTGTCCAGGTCAGACAGTTCGGCATCCTTTGATGGGTCCTCTGCTGGAAAGACAAAGTGAAAGTCGTCAAACGCATCAATGTCTTCAACGATGGGGCTCATGGGACGGACACGATACCCGTCTTCTTCGGCATCGACATATCGTGCCCGCGCTCGCGGCTCATCCTCATCCCGTCTCTCGATAATGATCTCCTCCCTGCCAGGGCGAGAGTCGCCTTGTTCGTCGTAATCTCTACGCCTTCTAAAACGCGTAAATCGGTCATCGTCATCTGAAGAGGCCGCATGATGAAAAGCAGTGGGAGACTCTGTGATGACGGCTTCCTCTGTCGTGAGCTCAGCCCCTGAGCTTTCTCTGCCCAAGGTCCGTCGTTGCCGCAATATGGGGGGAGGGGATGATCTAGTAACCCGGCTGCGAAGTATCATTGGCCCTGAAGATGGCTCAGCTTCATCATTGGATTCCCGGCGGTGGACGAATTCGTCTCCGCTCTCATTGAAGAAATTGTGGCGTGTAAACTCTCGCCTTGCACGTTGAGGCGGCTACACGCATCCGCCCTGTCAGCCATGATATGATGCTATACCTGGACGTACGAGTACGAGGACAAACCTGAAAGTAAGCTTCAGAACCCCCGGTGGAGCGGCGCGGGCGTTCTCTGCGCCGTATGGTGTCGTCGAACGCCATGCCGGAGATGATTTGCCAGTTGAGGCCTGACTCAGACACTGGGATCTGCTAAACTCAGGAACATGGAGACGAGAGTTTGGCTAGAGTTGATTAATGTCGCGGGAGCGGTTGATTGAGCTGGGGTCGGGGTTTTAGTTGATTAACATCGCGGAGATGGGGGCATGTAATTGTGTTGTTGTTCTCTTCGGAGTAGCAATGCTAATGCTCCTCTTTTTTTTGACCAACATTTTTTCTCCTTCTTTGAATCGAATCCTGCGGCGGCTGAGAGAGGCTGAGGCTGATCATGCAAGAGACCGACCAACACATGACCGGGATTGGATCTAGTGTCTTACTTTGTCTGCATCCCCGCCCCGAAATGGATGGGCAGGCGGTGAAGGGAACACAGATAAGCGGGTGCAAATCGCCAAAGTATTAGGAGAAGGAACCAAGGTTTGTCCCTTCTCTGCATGATGCCATATTACGATATCCATTGTGGCTGAATCTACGGGGAACCAAAGTTCATACTGAGGTACCTTGTGATGTGTTGTCGAGTATATCAAGCAGTACAAAATGACTAGGTAGCTGATGTTGTGGAGTGCTCGATCTATTATATATCCACAAGATGGGTAGGTTGGCTTACATTTGCACTCCATGTGAAACTGTTTAATAGTATATCTTCTCACTTTTCGAAAATATCAGCTTCAATATACTTCTACCACGAGTTACCAAAGTAAACTCCATTAGAGTCCCACTTGTTTCGTCTGCTTAACCCAAAGGTACTTTGATGGACTCAAAATAACACTTGTCTCAGTGCGGGCATAAGAGGTAGGTGGTAATAAGGACTTGCATCTGCTGATCAAATCTCTGCGCGACCAATGTTTAGCTACAGCTGAGGGGGGGCTGAGGAGCAGGAATCGAGTTTAGTGCCTGTAGCTACTATATGCCGTACCTGACGATGCAAGCATTTGTTGGATTTCTGTTGACCGCAAGTATATACTCGTACAGCAGTGTAGTAAGAGTACCGAGATGCCCTCAATGCGCCACTTGCCTAATGGCTACTAGCACAGGAGGTTCCCGACAATTGGATCGTGGATATTCAATGCGAAAGTGCCTTGCAACAAGGACCACGACTATGCTTAATCCACCGACTCTGCTCCGTGGGTACTCGTACAGTACTAAGGAGGTAGGCATCGTACCGTACACGTATCCCGTCGATCTGGTGCTGTACACGTACAGTAATATTCATCCATACGAGTACTAATTAATGTACGGGAATAGCTTACTTTACCCTGTGCCGAAGGATTCGAGTCGAACAACGGCGCCAGTGGTTCATGCTGCCATCACGTCAGATGGTTCGTCCTACCAGAGGCTACTGTACGGTGCCGAGTTACAGTATGAGTTATCCAGAGTCATCAATCACAGGCCGAAATCAAATCAGGCCAGACCAAGACCAGACCCAGACCCAGACCCAAGCTGCGCAACCACACCATCTGCAAGTGGCACCGCATCACAAGATCCAGACAAAAAACCAAGAAGGACGGCTGTGCCTGAAAGCGGCCTAAGGCGAAGCGTCTTTTGCTCCGAAGCACGAGGGCTAATTGGCGACTAGGTTGATTCCCCACCGTTCCCCTACTTTTAATTTACGAAAGGCGACGTGCAGCCAGCCAGAGCTGCAGGGGGGCCAAAGCGGTGCCTTGCTGGGATGGACCTTGCTGGGGGGAATTGAATTGCCGCTGTCTTGCGTCCAAAGGAGCGCGTCAGCCGCCGTGCTGGTGGTGGTGCTGCGAACCAGAGAGAAGAGAGAGTTCAGGACGATGTGCCATTGGAGGCCAAGCCGGAGATTGCTGGCAATGCAAGGAGGCCCTCGATTGCTCCGTCCTGGCGCTTGGGTTGTCCTTGTTCAATTTGTGCCTGTGCCTGGGATGAGGGCTAGCTGGGCTGGCGGCTAGCCGAAATCTCCTGCGCTTTAAATGAGGGCATGCACAAGGCACGGAGGAGTTTCTCCGTCTTTGGGATAGAGTCTCTGCTTTCGGGCGCAGTGCCCATTGCAGTCAGGCACGCGATGATATCAAGTTGAGGGCAGACCAGACCCGACCACGTGGGCGAGCCGTGCCTTTTTGATTCAGAAGAAAGCATGTGCCCGTTCCTGTGCCTGAGCCTTGTTGGGGATGGAGACTCACAGGCAAGGCAAAGCTTCCGAGGGGCCCGAGCAGACGGCACCGTCTCGATCCATCCTGGGCTGGGCACACGCCATTTCTCGTCTCCATCTCTAGGCGAGTTGAGACTTTGTGGAGGCCATTTGATCCATTATTAGTCGGACATTCCAGAGGCAAAGTTGTGGGGATCAAGGACGATAGAATCAGTCAGAGTGAAGTGATAAGCTTCCATGTTTGATGGGACAAGCCAGCGTCGGACGTGGCGATGCAAAGAAAAAAAAAAGTTTGTCTGGGATCCATCGACCAATCCGTCAAACTTCAGTACCCAGCTTTGACTTGATAGAACCAGCCTCCAATTCTTTTTTACCTTTCTCTTTCCTTAGCTTTAGTAATCGTCAACTTACTGCTTGACATCACCGCCTTTGGTGGTACGAGTAGGCAGGTAAATCTGCCGCTCTCGCCTCCATTTTATTTCATCTCCTCTGCTTGCGTGCAAATCAAATCTCGGCCTGGCTTTTTCGCTGTGCCCCGAGCCAGCCCGCCCGACTCGGTTGACCTCCACCCCAGCTCAGCGATTCCCCTTCTTATCTCGCCGTCTGCTGCACCTCGTTCGCATTGGGCTCGAGGGCCGATCACTCAAGGGTCGATCGACGTCGCCGTCGTTCATCGCCCAGCATCCGGTGGGTTGATCTTTGCATTTGGCGGAGACGAGAAAAAAAGGAAAGCCGAGATCGAAGCCCCCGCGAAAGACGAGAAGAAGCGAAAGACCCCCGTGTGAAGAAAAAGAACAAAGGAAGACGAAGAGAAAAAAGGAAGAAGAAAGAAACAACATCCAACAACCCGGCAGTCTGACCTCATAATAACGGAGCACCGGCTGGCCTTTATTAGTGCTCGTTACATGCTCCATATCCAGAATCCATATCCATCCATATCCATCCTCCTCTTTTCCCCTCCCCCCTGGTGCCTGGACCTGGATCAGGACCTGGTCACAGCGCTTCTTCTCTCTTGTGTCTTGCTCGCCTCCACACTTGGCTTCACGGTACTTAGACGTGCATGCAGCGCGGATCAAGGGTGAAGCGAAGCACAGCCGGCAGAAGCTCAGACAGCCACCCTCCACCTGCAATTTGCTCCCCACGCAGGCACGCCATCTACTAACTGTTGCGTCCCTATTGCATTGCATATTTGCATATCCGTCGTATCGCTGCTCTGCTCTGCAACTCTGGCGTGGGCACGAGCTCCCCGGCACGAGTCGCAGACGCAAGACAAGACACACTAATCCATCATTTTCAGCTGCCTTGCGACGGACAGCCGTGGTGGATAGCACAGGACATCACAGGGCAGGACAGGGGTTTCGACGCCCATTTCGCCCATCTGGCATTTGGCACCGATATTGATTTGACACCGGCATTGATTGGCATTTTGCAATCTACATACATTGATTGGCATTATCATTTGGCGCTGACGAATCGAACGAATCGAATCGCACCGAACCGCAGCCCTCTCTCGCGCCCAGCCTAACAACGGCCCATCCTATCCTTGCTGATAATACCCGTACCTGTGCCTGACTCCCCGACAATCAAATCAAATCAAACCCCCCCAAATCAAAATCGCCAGCCATGTCGACGTCGCCGGCCAGCAACTCGTTTCCCGGCAGGGCTCCGGCCTCAATCACAACCAGGTGAGCAAGCAGCGAAATCCAAGGATCAAAGGCCAAAGAAGCGACCGACCCCCCCTGGCCTCGCTAGCCTCAGAAGCCCAGAAGCCGTCGTCTGTGCTTCTTTCGCTAGCCCGCCTTTCCCTGCCCTTCATCCCAACCCAAAACCACAGCGAACAGTGTCACTTCGCTCTGCCCTGCCTGTTCCTGGCTGCTGTCCAACCCAACGGCTGTTGTTGGTTCTCGGAACGGGCTTCTGCTTCTGCTTCTTCTGGGGAGAACTCTACATACAGTAGTGCCGACCTTCACCACCAGCTGCGAAGAAGAAGCTCTGCCCGCCGTCTGCCACTTGATGCTTTCTGCACAGTCTTCCCTCTTTACTGCTTTCATCTCTCTCTCACCTTGCCCCCTGACCCCTACCCGCCGCGGTGAATCGCCGCTTCGACGTTGCGCAAGGTTGCCCCGTCTATATTTGGACCCCCCGGTTTCATCTTGCCGCTTACCATACCATCCTCATTGCGATTGCCCGATGCCACGGAGTACGGAATTACCCTTGACACTCATTACCTTTCAAGCCCATTTCGTTCTTTGTTTTGTCTTTTGCCTGGCTTGACTTGACCTGCCTCGGCTCTACTCTGCTTTGCTTTGCTTTGCTTTGCTCTGCTCTGCACCGTCGTCGCTGTTTGGTTGCTTTTTTGCTTTTGCTTTCGCTTTTCGTCTTTGCCTTTGCCTTTTGCTTATGCTGATGCCCGCCTCCGACGCAACCACAGATCCTCACGCCCATCCATACCCAGCCCGCTGTCGTCGCCGAGCTACACAGCGTCCTCGCTGACCACCCCGAGTCCTCCTTGGCCCGGTACCGCCACGAGCCAGAGACGCCCGCCGCCCATTGACACGCGATCTAATAGCAATACGACCCCATCTTCTGCGGGTGGGCACACTACCTTCTACTCCGACTCGTCCAACCCCTCCAGCCCAGACGAGGAGCGCCCAAGGTGCGTTGCCATTATACAGCCAAGGCCCCCCCATTCATTTGATTTACACGAAAAAGAAAGAAAGAAAAAAAGTGGTGGAGGGGAGATAGACAGACAAACGAACAAAGAAGAGCATGGCCTGCTGTCAAATGCTCATTGACATTGGGGCTCGTTCTAATCCGTACCGCATTCTAGACCAGATCCCCACGCCGCCCCGAATGATACTCACAGCGTCCGCCAACCTGTGAATCCAAAGCCTGTTGAAGGCTCGTCGAGCAAGGCGCCCACCTCAGCCATGGCCAGTCCGACGACATCCACCGCGCCCAGCGGTCCTACCACAGGCCTGCCTCGCAATTCCTCCATCGACAGTGCCATTTCCGCCATCTCATCAAGCGCGCAAGCGAATAATACCCCTAATAACCAGGCCAAGTCAGAAGAAATTGCAAAATTAATACAAACCGCCGGCAGCCCCGAGGCCGTCATTCAGTATCTGCTCAAAGAGAAGCAATCCCAGGCACAGCAGAACAGCCAGTTATGGCGCCTGGTTGACAAGCAGAGGGCCATGATCTTGGGGTTGAATAAAGATTTGGAGGCAGCCCTGAAGGACAAAGAAAAGTACAGGAAAAAAGTAAAGGAGCTAATGGCGAGTCCCTTGGTAGTAAAGCCGCCGGGCAGCCAAGAGGATGATAAACAGTCAGACGCGCACAACGATGCACGACTGCTACGCCAGGAAGTCGATTCACCAAAGGAGCCAGTGGTGCCTTTGCCCAACACCCCAAAGCTGGACTCTGAGGGCCAATTGGGCTCGCCGGTGGACATGGCTCTAGCTCCCTATCCAATCACCCCTCCGGCAGACCGATCACACGCACCCCCTTCGGCTGTGGCCGAGCTGTTGGATCCTTCAGAGGAGATGCCCAAACCCCAGGAATATGCTCTGGATCATTATGACCACGACGCGGAAGAGCAAGCGGCAGACCAGGCGCGGAGAGAAAGGAATAGCGAGCAGCTGAATGAGATGCCATACAATGCCTCCCTGCCTCCGTCGCGCAGCCTGCCAAGCCACCCGCCCAATAAGCCGCCGCCTAAACCTCCCGCCGCCAATGCCCCTCCGACAGTGACCATCATGGAGCCCACACCACAGCCGGACGAAGGCATTGGCAAGTTCCCTTCGCCACCACGGAAGCCTCCCCCTGCGCCTCTTCAGCTCCGGCAGGAGATCCGGCGCCAGCTTGACTCTCCCACCATTGAAGATTCTGATTCCGACTACGACGACGTTTTAGAAGTGGATGAGATCATTCCTGAGAGCCGCGGCCGCCGACGAACGCGCGAGGAAGACGACCGTGAGCGCGAAGTTTTGGCTGTTCAGGAGGTTGAGGTGAGGAGCGCATCCAAGATGGCCGAGGCTGGAATGGCAGAAACCCCCAGCCCTTCCACTGTGCCCGCCAGCTTGCAGCCTGGGATGCCACCCGCATCTCTGGATGCGGTTCTGAATGGGACCAGACCTCGAGAGTTGACTGCTCCCATTCTCAGCCCTGGTCTGCCTGCCAGCCCCAGGCCATTTGGGAACCCCAAAATGACGCTGGGCAATCCTCCAATGTCGCCAAGGGGCGGTCCGTTGTCACCACGGCCTCCACGACAACCGATTCCCATGCCGCCCGGTACACCCATGATCGTGCCGCCCACCGCATCATTGAGCGATGGAAACCCGCTCAAGAGGGCCATGGAGGCTGGCGATTACTCTAAGGGCGCTTCGAGCCCCGTGGAACGAACGGCCATCTTCAGAGGGCTTGTGACTGACGAATACCCCGATCTGCTGCTGCCGCCAAACGCGTTACCTTCCATCGCCATCAGAGTCGCGTCGTCCCGCATGAAGCCGTCCAGAGCAAGTCTATTGTCGTTGACCCAGCTCGAGGAAGATCCAGTCTTTACGCTTGCCATCATTTCGCGCGCTGACGGAGGCGAGCTTTGGCGCGTGGAGAAGGACTCTGCGTCTCTAGCCAAGTTAGACTCGCGACTGAAGCAGTGTCCTGCTTTTACAGCCAAGACTCCAGACAGGTCATTGTTTACTGGACATGCGCCTGCCAAGATTGATGCCCGAAGAGCCGTCTTGGACCAGTACATGGATGAGCTTCTGAACACTCCCCTTGACACTAACGCAGCTCTAGAGCTTTGCAAATATCTCTCTAACCATACCCTGCCTCCCAATGCTGATGAGACTGGCCAAATGTATAAACCCAAGGAGGACAACGCATCAATTCGATCGGATGGTCGACCCACTCGCAATGGATATCTTACCAAGAAGGGCAAAAACTTTGGCGGATGGAAATCGCGCTTCTTCATTCTCAACGGTCCTCTCTTGAAGTACTATGAGACTCCTGGTGGCGCTCATCTCGGCACCATCAAGCTTCAGAATGCTCAAATAGGCAAGCAATCTCAGAACAACGAAGCCAGCACCCCAACGGCCCACAGCAACGACGAGGAGTTGGATAGCCAATATCGCCACGCCTTCCTCATTCTCGAGCCCAAGAAGAAAGACTCCAGCAACCACGTCAAGCACGTATTGTGTGCGGAGAGTGACAGAGAAAGAGACATCTGGGTGGAGAATTTACTGCAGTGGATAGACTACCGAGATCCTGAGGATGAACCGCCAGCCGCAAGACCAGTTCATGACCGTCAGACATCTGGAGACCAGCTCAACAAAGCCAAGAAGGGAGGCAAAGCGAACCAGCAACATCAAACGTCAGGCTCGGACACGCTGATTGGAGTCAGATACGACTCTACCCACGCTGGAGACGCTCCGCACCAGGGCAACCATGGAAACCGACCAAAGACATCCGGCAGCCAAAGCGACCATCACCATGCGGACTCGCACTCGAAGATCATCTCTGGACCAAAGGACCCTCAGGTGATTTCTGATGCCTCCTCGTGGGGAAGCAGAATTGGCCTGACAGCACCACCTCCGGCACCGGCTCCTTCGCATGATGAGAAGAAGCAGAGAAAGCGAAGTTTCTTTGGGTTTGGACCCAAGGCGCGCACTTCGTCTGACGGACAGGATTCCTTGTTTGGAGGCAGCGAAGGCGGATCTGGAGCAACTCCGCCACAGAATGGCTACCACGGTCCGGTTCGCCACGTTTTCGGTGCACCTCTAGCTGAGGCTGTGCGATACAACCCTCCAACAGACGTAGACGTGCCGCTGCCATCAGTTGTCTATCGCTGCATCCAGTATCTGGAGGCTCAAAACGCAGTTTTCGAAGAGGGCATTTTCCGGCTTAGTGGTTCGAATGTCGTCATCAAACAGCTTCGAGAGCGCTTCAACAACGAAGGCGACATCAACCTGGTCACCGACGAGCATTACTACGACATACACGCCGTGGCGTCTCTTCTGAAGCTGTATCTGCGAGAGCTGCCTACGAGCATACTCACGAGAGATCTTCACCTGGAATTTATGTCGATAACGACGGAGATTACTGACAAGGACGAAAAGATGGCGGCCCTCAACGAGCTATCGCTGCGGCTGCCCCAGGCCAACGCAACGCTGCTCAAGTACCTGATTGCATTCCTGATTAGAATCATCAACAACTCGGACATTAACAAGATGACGGTGCGAAACGTGGGCATCGTCTTTTCACCGACGCTCAACATCCCGGCGCCCGTCTTTGCCATGTTCCTCCAGAATTACGAGGCCATTTTCGGAGTCGACCCTGAAGAGTACGAGCTGCCTTCCCCCGTCTCTGAGACGGGCAGTCATGGTCGATCGGACTCTGTCGGGCGCTTCGATCCACCGCCTGGTCGTCCATCAACATCATCCGGGAGCGCCTCTCCGCGCCATCAAGGATGGCCGGAATCCATCCGAGACCCAGCGAGATCAACACCGACGCCTCCTCTATTGCAGAACCTGAATGCGGCGCGAGGGTCTCCCACTCCGACCGGGGCAGCTCGCCATAGCTACGAGCCTTCTTATATGCTTCACCAGAGCCCTAGATCAGTCTCCCAGCCAATACACAATACTGGCGGCGGGCCATCAGACGGTCCAGTTGCACAACCGCCTCACCGAGCCAGCCCGGCATATGAGCAGTCTCTTCTCCCCGTGACCGCAGAGGACCAAAACGGCAATCTTGCTGCGTACGATCAGGGAAACATGTCTAGACGCCGGGAGAGTGCCATCATGATGGGTGGCTCGTCAGGCTTGCAGCATCAACAAGGATCCAAGAGTCGCCTACGTGAAGAGGCGCATTTCTAAACGTAATACTTGCCGATTAAAGACTTTTTTCCATTTTTCAAAAAGAGGTTCAACTTTTTTTCTTTTTTGGATTGATTTAATTGTTATTATATCATTATTATTTCGCATGCAGGACATACCCCCTCTGTTCAATCATAGCGATGATACCAACGTCAATTTTCAGCTTCAATTTCGTTCTTTTTTTTATTTCTCACTCTTTCTCTCACCGTGAATGGTGTTTACAACTATATACTGCGACAAAGCTGGAACAAAATGTCTAAACTAAAGTCGGGAATGGCATAATCCATATGCTTCTTCTACTTATTTTTTCTGCGTGTTATTACTTTTTTATTTCCCCAGTTTCTCTTTTTTGAACCCCTGAAGCATACAATGAATGGATCAGACATGAGAGACATTTACTATTTTCCAAGGCAATCAATCCATTGGCCCTGTGTGTATATATATGTTGCAGTCTAAAATGGCATGGGTATTTTGCTGTACGGGTTTTTATACTGTAACGCGTGATTTGAGGCGGCTTGACTGGGAGGAACCAGTCGTGGAGTTATATGCTGAGCTTTTATTATTTTTTTGGGAGGGGATCCGGCGATTTTTATAACCGTCTAGTTGTTTTTTTATTTCTCATGCCCTTCTTGAAGAGATGAGGCCGTTTTTTTGCCTGTTGATAACATACAGACAGTATGGAAGTAGTTGCATGGCGGAATCTAGGGGGCGAGCCTAATAAACGAATGGCTACTACAAACAAGACTACGAACTATTATTTTTACCACACGCTTATACGAACGAATGTTTCTGAATGGTGTTACCGGACAATGCTAAGAAAACGTTGTCTTCCACTATGGAGTGAAAACTTGATGCTACTTCAGTATTATCCCTGGTCGAGCTAGTATAACCTCGACGCCGGAGCAACTTTAGAGTGAGATATACATTGGAAGAGGCATCATTGGCCCCTTTTCCGTTTACATTTTTCTCTATTTAGTTCCAGCTAAATAAGTCTATTTCTAGAATAAATGGTAATCATCTTGTTATTACACATTACATACTACCTACCTAATGTGGCTCGTGACGTCGATCATGGGGAGAGAGAGAGAGAGCTTAAAAGACGTGAGGCATATATTCTGCACACGCGAGCTTGTATGGATGGCACGGATCAATATTAATAGTTACAGAGTTATATAATAGTACATGTATAGCAGCACGGAACACGGAGTAATGGCAGAAATACCCCAGACTAGGACTGCGTCTTACATGCATGTTACCCAACGGAAAGAAATTCCCGCGACCAAAGGGGCAAAAGGTTTAGAGCTAGGACCGGCGGTATTGGATCGGCCGTCCGTTCAGGATTTTAGGCTGCTTCTCCGTCGGCAGTACCGGAAGTTTAGTTTCTCGGGGGATGGTGTTGAATTTTGAGGCGGGCTGATTTGATGATGAGTTGAGCGAAACATTGTTCGAGACCCATCGGGGATGGTGATGATGTATTGTATACCTATATAGGATTGGACTGATTGCCAGTTACTGGAATAAAGTCCGCGGAACAAGCGGGCCAATGCATGTGCTCCTTTTTTATTCTTTTTAAACATCCAATTATGAATTGATTCTTAAAGACTATTCTAATTTGCATAGCGAGGGATTATCCTGATCCTCCTGGTCTGATTTCAGGGTGGCACGTGTGGCTTGTTGACGATGCAGAGAACCTGTTTCTTGCTTCTCTTCTTCTCTCTCCTGCGGTCTGTGAATCTGCCCGTCATATTTTCTGTTGTAGCTGAGCCACTTTTTTCTGCTTCCTTCATCCTTCTAAGCCTCGGTTTCTTTGTTCCTCCTTTTCCCCTGACTGAACTTTTTTTTTCCACTCAGTCACCTCCATCCCTCCAATTGGTTGGTCCTAAAGGAGAGAGTGTGTATTCGCGTGTATTATTCGTTGTTGTGTCGCTTTCTCTTCTTCATCCCCTAAACTCCTGCGGCTTTTACAGTCCAAGCCTCGCTTACATAAGTCGTCTCTGCCTTTAAACCCAGCCAAATTTTAGAATAAAAAAAGAAAAAAGAAAAAAAAAAGTCGGCGAGTCGGTGCCAACGCGTCGGAAACTCGGCGGCAGAATCGCCGTTTTCACCCAACTTTCCATAGCCATTTCCACCAGACATTTGGCCCAGGATAGCCTATTCCAGAAATCGAAACCGCCCATCGGAGTTCCGAATCGTGCGTGTCAGTGTCAGTGTGTGTGTGTGTCGTGTGGATTACTCTTCTTCTTCTTCTTTTCTTTTTCTCTTCTTCTCTTTTTCTTTTCTTCTTTTCTGTTTGGATGGACCTCGATCCTCGGTTGCGGCCTGGTGGTGATGGCGAGGCGACCGGGGTGAGCAACTCGACTCCGAGTCCGGCTGGGCAGCTGTCGAGCGCTTCGTTGGTTCGCGGTCGAGACAATGCCGACACGCCGTCGACGGTTGGCAGCACGCCGCAGTATCACCAGGCAGATTATGCGGGAGCTGGAGCTGGAGCTGGTGGTGTTGATGCTGGAGCTGGAGCTGCGGGAGGAGACGCTGACGCAGCAGCACAAGCAGCGGCCGATGCAAAGAAATCGAGAGCTTGCGAGGCCTGTCGAGGGCTCAAAGTGCGCTGCGAACCGGATCCCGTCGACGGCGAGCCCTGCAAGCGATGCCGCAAGGCTGGCCGCAGCTGCATCGTTACCGTGCCCACACGAAAGCGCCAGAAGAAGACGGACAGCCGCGTGTCGGAGCTGGAGAAGAAGATTGACGCCCTGACGGCGAGCCTCCACGCAAGAGCCGGCGTGCCTGTGCCTGGCCTCAACCCGCTGGTTGGACAGCCTCAATCGCAGCCTCATCCTCAATCACAGCATCGACAACACCAGTCGGACTCTTCCACAGGCGGATATCAAGCAGCGGGAGGAGGAGGAGGAGGAGGATGGGTCAATCCGGCAGTGGCAGGGACGGTCAGGCCGTGGGGAGGCATGGAGGCATCACCACTGATGCAGTCGGCATCGACACCGCCCACGCGAACACCACAAGACGACGTCTCCAGTTTCCAGCCGCCCATCGTCATGGCCGGCCAGAAGCGAAAAGCAACAGCCGACCGTGATAATACTCTCGGACCCGACGACCACAGCCACAAGGCCCTGACGCCGTCGACGAGCTGGTCCGGCTTCTCTAGGCCCACCGAAGGTGATATCGTCGACCGCGGCCTCATCACGATGGAACATGCCACGGGGCTGTTCAACAAGTACAAGGAGCACATGGTGCGACATCTGCCGGCCGTCGTGTTCCCGCACAGCGCCACCGTCATGGAGCTGCGCAAGACCAAGCCCACGCTGTTCCTGGCCATCATGGCGGCGGCCACGGGCGAGAACCACTCGCTGCAGCGCGTCTTGCAAAAGGAGCTGATGCAGCTCTTCGCCGAAAAGGTCATTGTCACGGGCGAGAAGAACCTCGAGCTGGTCCAGGCCATCCACGTCGCCGTCATCTGGTACTGGCCGCCCGAGCACTTTGAGGAGCTCAAATTCTACCAGCTCATCCACATCGCCGCCGTCATGGCCATCGACATCGGCTTGGGTAGAAAAGGCGGTTCAAGACGCGGTCCTCCCCCCTTTCGCCGCAACCCGCCGCCTGATTCCTCCAGCATCGAGTGTCGCCGGACGTGGCTGACGTGCTTCTTCCTCGCCCTCAACACGTCCATGTCGCTGCACCGCCCCAACCTGATCCGCTGGACGCCCTTTATGACCGAGTGCCTGGAGATTCTCGAGACGTCGCCCGACGCCGCGCCCACGGACAAGTACTTTTGCCACCTGGTGTGGACGCACCGCCTGGCCGAGGAGGTGGGCTCGCAGTTTTCGCTGGACGACCCGTCGACGCTGGTGAATATCACGGATGCCAGGACGCAGTATGCGTTGAGGGCCTTGGAGAGGGACCTCGACAAGTACATTGCGTCGATTCCCAAGAATCTGATGCAGCGTGAGTTTGATAATATGACCCCTTTCTATAGTTATGCTTGCTAACAATGTTGAAGATACTCTTCGTTTGAACTTTAATGTAGTCAACCTCTATATGCATGAAATGGCCCTCCACTCCGACACAATGTCCGACCAGTGGCGACCCCCCTTCAACACCGACGCCCTCAAAGACGGCATTGTCAACTCCGAGCCCCTATCCGCAGCCCACATCAACGCCCTCTCAGCATGTCTCACCGCCATCGACGGCATCTTCAACACCTTTCTATCCATGGACGTCCTCAGCATCCGCTGCCTGCCCGTCTTCAACTTCATGCGAGTCGCATACGGAGTCGTCATCCTCATCAAGATGTACTTTTCCGCGTCCAGCCCGGGTTCGGAAATGGGTAAAGTCATTCACAAGGACAACATGCGTGTCGAGTACTACCTCGAGGCCCTGCTCGACAAGTTTCGCGCCACGGCCGCAGACAACAAGTGTCGTCCTGCTGCCAAGTTTCTGGTTGTGCTGGCTATGCTCCGTAGCTGGTTCTTTAAGCAAGGCAAAGAAGGAGGTGGTGGCGGTGGAACGGGATCTTCTGAAGATGGTGATGGCCCTTGTTCGTCATCGTCCCAACAGAAGCAACAACAGCAGCAACAGTACACAGCTCAGGGCACACAACAGCAGCAGCAGTTACAACAACAACTGCAGCAGCAGCAGCAGCAGCAACAACAGCTACAGCCCCCTCAGCAGCAATCTCGACAACAAAACGTAAACACCCCGCTCCAGCTCCTCTCCGAAGTCGCAACTACCGGCCGAGACGGCAGCGGTGGTGCCGCAGCCCACATCTTCGCCGGCCTCAACGGCGCAAACAGACATCACCCCCAGCCCTTCTTCCACGACTCCGCCTCCTCGACCGGCACCCCACCCGCGTCCATGTCCAACGCCTCCTCCATGCCGCAACAGCAGCAGCAGCAGCAGCAGATCCCCGGCCCTTCCCCCTCGTCTACGGATCTTGATTCCGCCATGGCGCCGGCTTTCCCACCCTGGATGTCTGCCGCTCAGCCCATGGTCCCTACAGACCTAGATGTGGGTTCCATGCCGACGAATTTCGACATTGAGGGCTTGAATCTCGCAGCGTCAGATCTGTCGGACATGTATGAGAGCGGAGCAAAGATTGTGATGAACGAGCCTTGGTTTACGGATGCTTTCCAGGGACTGCCAGACCCGAATCTATTCCCCTTTTGATTTACCCAAATAGAGGGATTAAGAAGAGAGTGATACCTTAGGAGATTGAAAATATGGTGCTCATCTATATATGGGACATGTATAGTCCAGCAAACAAAACCCCCTTTTCGAGGTGTTTCTTTGGGAAGGACTGTTTTACTGTTTTATGGATATTCTTTTTTTTTTTTTTTTTGGTTTTTTTTTTTTTTTTTTTTTTGGATTATTGTCCTTATGTCTTGCGGATTCCGTGGCGAGTGAATCCGACAGAGCCATGTGTTATTGATCTTGACTTGGATGGACTGGACCGGACTGGACCGAATTGGCTAATTTGATATATGGATGGAAGCGGTGTTTTGTTATGTTTGTCTGTCTTTTCTTCTTTTTTAATGATTAAAATACCCATCTTTCGTTATCTAACTACTACTGTGCCAAATGAGCAATTGTATATTATGTATTGACAACGCACAATGTGTATAAAATATTCATTACTGGCTATTAGTTGTTCAAAGAGTCATGCATAACAGATTGATCGATCACGCGTGAATTGTCCCCATGTACTCTAGAATATGTTTCCATTTCAAGTTGTCCTATCAAAATAACAAGCTAGATAAAAAGCAATCTTTCTCAGTTTGAAAATCAACATGGCCAGGATGCTCTCCCAGTTCCCAGAGGTGGCCATTTCCCATCGCTAAAAAACCAGCAACGCCGACGCCAGCACATTGTCAATCAGACAATGCCAGAAGCCTTGTCCTGCAGCTCGTAATTCATTCTTTGGCTTTTGTCTGCCAATTTGTCTCCCCTCTCCCGTTCAAATCTGATAGTTATACATGAGATTGAAAAATAAGCCCCAGCTTATCCTTGTGTCCCTTGTCCCATCTCCCATGGTAGTTGGTGACGAAAATGTCAAAAATCCTACGCATCCGCTGCGGTGTCACGGAAATCCCCCACGCAAATTAGCAAAATTGTGCATCTGATCAGTTGGCTCTTTTTTCCTGCATCGTACTCGTACGATGTGTCTGTTTTACGAGTTTTTTTTTTTGTGGTTCGCTCCAATCGAGTCAACGTCAACTGCGGTGCACAAAAGTGTACAGCCGCTGAGTTAATAAATCAGCGGCGTAAGTAGCCTCAAATCGTACAAAAACGAATAACAGAACCAGACGCCGGTAAAAGCACGGAACTCTGACGCAGTGATAATCGAAAAGTCGCTAAAGAAGAGCTGAATGGCGCAAGAATATGCCAGCGCGAAGACAAACAGAACGCAATGCAGTCATGAATGGACCAAGCAGTACTTTTGCAGCTTCCAGTGGCGATTATAGTCATAGCAGTAGCCGTGGAAGTGCAGTGGACTTGACATGCTCAGTCCATGTAAAAGTCGCCCTTGAGGATTCTCTCCTGGAAAGCATCGGGCTTGGGGCGTTCCGGCTGCTTGGGCTTAACAGAGGCTGCCTGTGCGGGAGGCTGTGGCATGTCGGAGATGGACTTTGAGCGGTCATGGTTTGGCATTGCTCTCGGTGGAGAGTGGGAACCGGTGCCCTGGAAGGAAAAGGAGGGGCGAGCCCCGGTGACGGAGCTCTCGGCGCGGGATCTAAGCTGTTCGGACCAATTGAAGCCAAACTGGTCTGTTCGAGAAGGGGGATTGTCAGAAGAGACTCTTGGATGCTGGACGTTGCTTGCCTGAGGATGAGCGGATGGGGGCCCGTGAAGGCTGGACCGGCGTCCAACTCCGACCGCGGGCCAGGCGCCAGATATGGAAACCTGACGCTGGTGCGGGAAGGATTGGGACATCAACGGTGTCCACTGGTCCCCATGACCACCCTGGTTGCGTCCGAGGGATGACGGGGGAGGAGACTTTGGGGATTTACCATTTCCGGGGCTGCCTCCTGTGCGCAAGTTTCTCATGGCATTATTGCCTCCGAAACTCATGTGGCGAACAAAAGGCGTAGTCGGGGCCGTTCTAGGGCCGTTGAAGGCATCTTCGTCCTCAATGACATTCTCGTCAATGGAATCTGAATTATTCGAGTTGGTGGACATGCTGCCGCGTCGCATGAAGGAGGAGTTGTTTGAGGGAGAGGTGCCGGAGAGACCAATGGTGGTGATTGACAGGCGCCGTCTCTGCGAGTCTGCATTGCCGTTGCTGGGGAAGGGAGGTCCGCTTGAGCCATTCGACGGCCCTCGCTGGAACAGGTTGGACAAGGCAGCCTGAGTGATTGAGCTGCGGCGGTGGCCGGAGCCGGGACCGGGACCGTTTGTGTCGGACATTGCTCTGTTGTATTTGTTGTATGGAGGGGTGGAGAGAAGAAATAGGGTCTGAGAACCGAGGAATATGAACAGAGAAGGTATAAAGGCAGTGAGACGGAGGGAAGCAGTAGGAAAAGAGACGGCGGGTGACGGTGGTTTGGTGGTGACGGGAAGCCTAGGGCGGTGGTTTTGCGAGTCGGTTGTCCGTGGTTTGGATGGATTGTCCGTGGTGGGCGGTTAGACGGTGATATTCGAGGGAACCGCAGAATTGCCCGCGGGGGATGACGTGTGCGACAAAGGAGAGAGAAGACGACGATGATGCCGTTGGTGATGTGTAGATAGGAAGAAGAAGGAAAAGAAAAAAGAGAAGAAGAGAGAAGAGAGAGAAGAGAGTTGAGAGGCGAAAAGAGGGGATGGCGGCACGTGGAGGATGCTTATATAGATGGTCCCAGATGGAGCGAGTTTGAGCTGTCTGGGGGGGCCTGTTCTGTCTTGTGTAATGTGTACAGTAATGAACAGACACAGAATAGAGCAGAACGGACACGGACACAGGGCGGGAACGGTATCGTCGGGCACGGAGAAGAAGCGTCGAGGATACAGTAGCGTTTGTTCGTTTGGTTGGCTTTGCTTGACTAAGTCGGAAGAGGGAAAAGTTGGCTGTCGAGTATCTTTTGGCGAGAAATGAGGTTGGTGGCATGTAATAGTAGCAAAAGGGAAGGAGGAGATCAGCATCTGGATATTAATGGACAGCGCTGGCCGTGGCGTGGAACTGGCTGGAACTGGGGTGGTGTGAGGTGGTGTGGGAAGTTGCGTAATCCCGGGCGTGCGTGGAGTGATTTTGGGATTCATGAAGCCATGGTTGATGGTTGATGATGATTCACTGGAGGGGGGGGACTTGTACTAGCAGGTATCTGTGCAAGTTGGGCTGGGTACTCTACAGCGGTGGATACAATATGTGCGTCGAGTGAACAGGTATCTTGACATTGTGCTTGTTAGTAAAACGAGGGGTCAGCACTAGCAAAAGGTACTCAAGTGAGGTGTGGCCGCAGGTACCTCGGTGAGGGGGTGCCTTGGCAGGTGGGCTGACAGCAGGTTAGCGATACCGGTCGAGACTGCGGTGCCCCGAGAACGGAGATCAGCTCAGGCAGCGCCCCAGAAGCAGCGCCGAGGCAGCCATGCAACGCCTCCTTGTTAGCTTTTGAACGCATGACTTTTGAGACACGTAAAAAGAAAGGAGAAGAGGATGAAGCAAGGCAAGTTTGACAAAAAGGAAAGAAGAGGAGAGAGGAGAGGAGAGGAAGACAGAGGAAGACAGAAGAGGTGGACAGGACAAGACGACAGAAGAAGGGAAGAAGAGACAGAAGCAACAAGCAAAGACAACCAAGAATTCTCCGAAAGGTCTGGGCACGGTCAAGGTCAAGCACAGGACACGCTGCCAGATTCAATCTTCACCCATTTCCAAATCCAAGCTTGTGCGTGCATGGATGCATCTCCACGAAGGCTAATGTACGAAGATGTACCAAGGCATGCGACACGGAGTAATGCCGCGTTCTCGACGTCTGTCCTGTCCAAGCGGGGTGACGACTTGGTGCATGGCATGTCGCTGCACGATTACGGAGCACGGAGCACGCCGCCCTTTTGCTGCTTGAACACGGAGTATACCCGTGCAAAATATACGAGCACTGGTGATGGACACAAAAGAATGTGTATGGTACTGTATGTACATGATGGCACTGCTGACGAAATGCACAAGCAAGGGGGGCACCGACGGCTGCGGCTCCGGAAGAGAACCAGCAATGGACGGGAGCGCGGATGGGCAAGACAACGGATCTGATATCTGTCGGACCCCTAAGTTGTCCAGACATCTCATTCGCGAATCCTTATTAGCAACGCAACGTGGCAACAGAACGAGTTAAACGAACACCGTTGCAGGCGCGAATCAGACCAAAGAGAAGAAGAGTAGATACTCCGTCGAGACAAAGACAACACGCAAGGGGGTGCCGACGATAGTTTGTCTCGGCCGTGTATCGCAAATAGCCAGCCCGTTTGGGCGGCTGGCCAACCATGGCCGCAGCCAAGAGATGCAGTAGGTGTGCCCAAGAGATATAGAGACCTCTAGCTGCCGCCGCCCATGGAAGCGCTATCCGGTCGCTCGCTAAAACTAAAAAGACACCGTCGACATGGGGAGAGACGCCGGAACAGAGCCAAGGGCGAGAAGCTTCCAGGCTTTCTTCTTGTCCAACCATTATCTGACGATTAGCCTGGGCTGTGACGTGCCAATCACCAATCAAGCATTCGGTCGTCGGTCATTGATCAATCAATTGTCTTGCCTGCGATCGGTGGGGTCTGCGGGGGCAAGCGGCCTCGATCTGACGGCGTGGGTCGTGGGCGAGATGACTGTCTGGGACCCCTAGAGTTGCTACCGTACGTTGGTTCCTTGGCCTTTTCTCTTCATCTCTTGGATAGATCTGGCGGGGAGACTCGACTGCCTTGTTTCGAATTCTGTCAAGGGCGCCGCAAACTTGGTCAGGGAACTTGCCTTGTCTTGCTGTTGTCGCTAGCACCTCAAGGTGGCAAGATGGTCGGATAGCTTGCGACGATCGCCAGGCTTGTTTCGCGCACCAAGTGCGGAGTGCTCGGTACGTCCGTCATCACCTGGTCTCTGCAAGCAGCATCCGTTCACGATGCGATTGTCATACCGTTGACGTTCCCTTTGCAACCTCTACCTCGCCCCCATCATGTCGCTCTACTTCGTTTTCCCATCTTCCCCCCTGCTTCGCGACTGTTGAACCGCTACTTTCGCGCCCGCAGAGAGCAAAAGCGAGGGGTGGCAGCACAGCGCTGTTCCAGTCGCGATCTCGTAAGTAGCTTGTACTAGCACAAGTGCTTCCTAGCGCAGGTGGGAGTGGACTTGGTTCGCGCTTCACTGTTGGTCGGCCCAGGGTTGATATATGCGGATATGCAGCAGTGCTGAAGTTGCTGTCCGCTGCACGTGCAAGAGGAAGAAGGTGAGCGAGGCCTAAGACAAAACGGTCGGTAGTCGCCCAGTAGCGCCAGCGTTGCATGTTGACTGCGACACACCTTGGCCGTGATGATGATGAGATGGGATGGATGGGATGGATGGATGGAGGAAAGAATCCGACCGCAAACAAGCGACCTTGAGGTGTGAGGCAGGGAAGCATGTGTGCCCAACGCAGCGCGCCCAGCGAGAGGACATCCGTCATGCAGCTTCTTTCACCGACTGATTGAGACTGACTGACTGCATGTTGTCGGTTTGTTTTATGTGAGTGAGTGTGTGTGTACTCGTATGCGTGTTGTGAACATGAGGGTGGTGAGCGTGGGCATAATTCGGCATTGCAGCAGGTCGCTCAAGAGATGCAAGACTGAACAACGACTCTTTCGTGCAATTTCTCTCTCTCCTTCCTAGGCATCTACACCAGCAGCTTGGCACTTTTGCTCCCCCTTTTTCTCATCTTTCCGGAAAAACCCCTCGTCTACATCAACCTCAACGATCACGATCGCTTCTCACCACTTATCATGTATCGCTTCTGCTGATCCATCCCATTACCGAATCAATTCCAGTAATGGCCAAAAGCAGCTCCCAGGTCAGTCAGTCCCCTCGCCACTCGCTCCTCCCCCTTGCAATTCAATTCAGTTCAATTCAGAAATCCAGCCAATCATCCAATCACCGCCCATCCAGGTTCCAAAAGCTTAGAGCTAAAATCTGCCGGCCACGGGCCGCTGCCAATCAGCAACTGGCCGGCGTTGCAGCAAGAAGGAGCCACTCGAGGTGCCACCCAGCATTTTGCGGGGTAACGGTTAGCCTTGACGCAGGCAGGGAAGGAGTACACGCCCCCGCTTTTGCTCGATGCACACCCTCCCCTCCGTCACTGTCTCCTTCCTTGGTTCCAGCCAGTTCTCTTGGTGCTGCTTGCTTTCTCCTGTACTGTACTCCGTACTCTTACTGCTTCCTTCTATTGATTGAATACAGCCTAAGATACAGGTGATGAATCCACACTGGCCCGCTAACAGCCCTAGACTGCAACTGCCCCCCCGACAGCCGCAGTAGCCTCTGCCACTACTGCACTGCTAACACCTAGCACGACTGAATACCTCCCCGGTACCGCACAATAGCAGCAGTTGCGGCGCGGTAACTCCGTATCTGCGACGTGCACCGCAGTAGCACCGTGCTAGAGCAATGCACACTTTCCAGGACCAGGCGCCGCTAATCCGCATCCAGCAAGTGCAAACGTATGGACCTCTAACCTCTTGTTTGCTGCTATTGAAGATCGCCAGAATGCAGGAGAATGAGAGGAACAAGGAGAAGAGGCCAGATTTTTGTCTTTTGCATTGCATTAGTACTCGGCAGTTTACTCGTAACATGACAGACTGTCCACTGGACGGACAAGCTACAACAAAATACGAAGCAATGCGACGCAATGCTGCAGGCAGGGCGGCTGTCGCTTTGAAATCCGTCCCTACCGTGTCCGCCTTTTGTCGCAGCTACTCTACAGTATGGATTGAACGAAACAGACTCGGGACTAACGTTCCCGTATCACCAGATGAGTTCCAGGCGCTTCTGCAAGATGAGGCAAAGGCAAACAAAGTCCATCTCAAACTCCCAGTGAGTATTACTAGTCAGCAGTATTCCGGCTCTCGATCGCTTCATACAGTATTCTTTGCAAACGGACGCAGTACCGTATGAGGCAACAATTACCGTCTATTATCTCCCCGCTCGCAAATCACACAGCTAAAGTTTGTCGATCAACGCAAATCATCAACCACCAACTCTGTATCCAGCCAGAACTTGGTTTCAACTTGATACATAGAAGTACACAATGCAACATCATCAGCTCATTGCAATATACTCTACAAAGTACCATGCTGGCAAATTGCGGTCTCGCAAGTTCTATCAACTTGTCGACAACGCATGTGATAACCGACGATTGATGTAGCACCGACGGGCAGCATGGCATGACCCGTGCGTTTGAAACCCCCAAATGCAACGGCACTTCTCTCCTGACATTGTACACGTTACGTGTTTTTCATCTATCCGAGTACTACGGCAGACGGGCACAGTCGAGCCATAGACCGCTCCAGTTCGAGTCGAGAAGCCGTCCCTCGCAGCCGCCATGATATAATGTCGTCTATCTGATTCCCGAAATAGGCTTTCCAAAATTAAAATGGCGGTTTCACCTTGTCTGCGGCCCCCCTCTCGCCACTGCCACTGGGCAACATGACAGCTCGTCCCGCGTACAAATGCACCGCTTCCATTGGCTTCATCACTGCAATAAGCTGATGGTGGCGCCATCCTCTGCTGCCGACAGCATCAATCTGTAGCCTGGAAGCGTTTGGACCCCTCGCCTCGCCTCGCACTGTCGCGAAACAGAAATGGCATTCCCTGCAAAAAGGTGAGAGTAAGGGCAACAAGGGTCGGGGCTAAAGGCTGGGCCGCCCGGGGTCCCTCTTCCTCGTCATGCAAGATTATCTCTGCCTATGAGATTCCGGTCCAAGGATGCACTAGCACCTCTTAGCCAGCGACTTGTCAAAAAGCCAATCTGCGGGGAATGCAACGAATGACCCTTTTAACCTTTGGCGTCTTAGCACACTTGCTGAGTCGAGGCGGAGCACGTGGCCTTGCGTGATAAGAGGTGATGGAGCTTTGCTCGAAACTCTGATTCTGATTATGAGGACGTTGGCTGTTGACTATCTCCATACTGATGTACTGTAGGAGATTGGTTGTAAGCCCGCAGATCTCTTGCCAACCGTAGGAGAGGCTGAAACGAAGCAAGGCTTGAAGCAACAAACGACACGTTGCGCGTAGCGACAATGGGATCATGATGAGATATCGCGTATGACGAGCCTCCAATTGAATCGAGATGGCCCGTTTGTCTAAAAGAGGAGAAAATGATGTGCTGCAGGTGAGTCTCAGGTTATCTGCATTGTCCTGATGCACTATGACGAAGGCTGTGACGAAGGTCCCCTAAGCTGTGCCTTTCTTCTATCTCGATAGATCGGTAAGTCAATGAGGAGAAGCAATTCGCCACCGGCCCCTGACCAACAGCATTGAATTCCCTTTTTCTCGAGATGTGTGATAGGCTACATGTCCAACGCTTTACATCCCATGTACAACATAGCAGCCTTGCCTTGTAATTGGATGTACTGTACCACAAACTCCCTCTCTGGGATCGATCGTCGCAGCGATCGACAAAGAGCGTTTCCAGTACAAACAAAACACAATACACAACGCCTCACAATTTGGATCGCATCGTATGCCATGACATATATGAATGAATGCGTCGTAGAGTGCATAATTGCTTGCAGTAGAGTATCTGTTTGTATTTAAAACTTCACCTTTTTTCTTTGGGGTTCAGTGCTAGCCATCTTGTCTCGCAGCATTTGGGCTAGCTTGGGGTGATCCTTAGATACAAAGTCTATATCTTTGGGATCAACGTTTGCACCCCTATCAAGCAGCATCTGGGCTATCTTGTGATGCCCTCTGGATGAAGCAGCTCCAAGAGCACTAGCGCAAAACCCACCTCGAGCATTAACGTCGGCGCCTTTATCAAGCAGCATTTGAACTATTTTATCGCATCCTCCATCTGCAGCAGCGTATAGAGCAGTACCCCAAAATCCGCATTTAGCATTGACATTGGCACCGTTATTAAGCAGCATTTGGACTATTTTGTCCTGTCCTTTATCTGCAGCAGCGTATAGAGCAGTACCGTAAAATCCGCCATTATCATTGACATTGGCACCTTTGTTAAGCAGCATTTGGACTATCTTGTCGTAACCTCTGGATGAAGCAGAGTATAGAGCATTGGGGTAATCTCTTCCGCCTGGAGCATTAACGTCGGCGCCTTCATCCAGCAGTATTTGGACTGTATTATCGTGTCCTCCATCTGCAGCAGCCTGGAGAACACTGCCGTAAATACCATCTTGAGCATTGATATCAGCGCCGTTTTTAAGCAGTATCCGGACTACCTTATCGTATCCTTGCATTGAAGCCACGTGGAGCGCAGTATGGCGAGATGCGTTGTGAGCATTAACGTTGGCGTTATTGTCAAACAGTATTTGGACTACCTTATCATGTCCTCGACATGAAGCAGCGTATAGAGCATTGGGGTAGTTTCCGCCTTGAGCATTGATATCGGCGTTATTTTTAAGTAATAATTGGACTATTTTGTCGTGTCCATGGTATGAAGCAGCCACGAGAGCAGTACCGAATGAACCTCCTTGAGCATGAAGCCCAGCGCCATTATTAAGCAGCATCTGGACTATCTTGTCGTATCCGCCCCCTGAAGCAGCCTGGAGAGCATCAAGGTATTCACCGCTCGCAATATTGATGTCGGCATTCT
The DNA here is from genome assembly GCA_001931985.1 of Trichoderma sp. IMV 00454. NCBI lineage: Eukaryota > Fungi > Ascomycota > Sordariomycetes > Hypocreales > Hypocreaceae > Trichoderma > Trichoderma sp. IMV 00454. The sequence continues at coordinate 44,244 of MSJK01000139.1, forward strand.
TGTCAAGCAGTATCTGAATTACTTTGACGTGCCCTTGATGTACAGCAGCATTTAGAGCAGAATCGTATCGACCCTGTCTAGAATTAACGTCGGCACCCATGTCAAGCAGCAGCCGCACTGAGAAACATGAACCACCAAGTGACGCGTAATATAGAGCTGAAGCTGACGGAGTGTTGTGTATTATAAAGGGATCCCATGCTCTATCAGGATCGTAGAGTCTATAGCAATTTGTCCAAGCAACTCCGCAAGAGAGGAACTCTGCAATGAGCGCACAAACTTGTTTGCTGCCACTCTCTACCACGACGGCATGATCCATCCAGTATTGCGCAGAGTATTGCGCCAACCAGTATGACTGTCGAAACTCTTCAACTCGAAGGATTTCTTCTAGCTCCAGTAAGTATGCAAGGCATACTTGGGCAATAGAGGCTCTAGCGGTCGTTTCGTTAAAGTCTTTGGCAAAGCCTTGTGGCACTCTTTCGGACAACAGATAGTCTTTGACTGACAGGTGCGCAAGCTGAAGTTCCTGTATGGTCTCCTCAGTCTCCCCATAGGCGAAGACAGGGTAATAGCCCATTAGCTGGTGAAATTCTCTTTCTTTCAGAGCTCTGACGGTCAATACAACTAAGCTAGAGCAGTAGCTCACAATCTCCTCAGGAACTGGCATTCTATTTTTGGGATCAAACCGGGGCTTGTTGTCTGTGTCTACAGCAATTGCGTCAACGGCCTCCTTGATTGTCAGCGGGCGTTCTGAAAATGTTAAAAACTGCAGAAGGCGTCTTGTATGATACTCATGCTCATGAGGTAAATTGGTCAAGATCCGGGCATATGTTTCATCCAATGTCATAGGTAGGGAGTTGAGTGCTTTTTGTAAAGTCGGATAGTCAAGGCAGTTTTCGAGTGCATCAAGTTGGCACGTAACCCAGCGAAACCTATGTCGCATTAGTAGATGAAAGTGTAAAGAAATGGTGAAATACCTACATTCCATTTGCCTCCTTTGATAGCTTTGTTTCGATTTCATCTTGAACTTCAGGCCGCCCCTTCCATCTTTTCAGGGGGCTTTTATCGCTTTGAACTCTTGCTTTGACGTATGCAACTATATCACCAGCAACTTGTTCGCTCTCAAGTGGAATAATGTCCTGGTTGCGAGCCCATGGCTGAATAGAAGACTTGATGTCTTGCTCAGGACGGGCTGTGACTAAGAGATGGACGTTGTTCTGTTGAGATGTTGCCAAAGCTTCTATCGATGCCAAGAGGCCTCCGGTTGGATATTCTTTGCGCGCCTGGCACTCATCGAGTGCGTCGAGGATTATGTGGGTTTCGCCAGCCTGTTGCAGCATGCTTTGGAGCGTCGCGAAAAGCCCATCGGCACTTGGCTGAGTTGTTCCTCTTCCGGAAGAATCGTAAAGCGAGTCCAAGGGCTTTCGAGTATCCTCGTTTTTGCAATAGAGTTGCAGGACTAGCGAGCTAAGCGCCTTGCCAAATAGCTGCTTATCGGTATTTGTAAAGTCGAAAAAGAAGTAGAGCACGTTCTTAACATTATTGTCTGCCAGATCTTTGACGATGATGGAAGAAAGTACGGTCTTGCCGCATCCGGGAATTCCTAGAAGCCACAAAAAGGAATTGCGCCGGGATTTCCACGAAGAATATTCTTCACTCTGAAGAAACCATTGACCAGAATCCCCATGGCGCTGCTTGATGCTTTTGTTATAATTTTCTGATGAATTGGGAGAAGAGAGCCATCGACAAAGCTCTTGAAGACGACCACTTGTTTCCAAGGTTTTGACAACAGTGTGGGTCTGTCTGCTGCTCTCTGCCATTTGAGCAACTTCCTGACGAACTAGAGAGATCGGTCATTCTTTAGAATTCTTAATGGTTAAATACATGGGACTAACTGTTTTGAATGACTTCCTCTATCGGCGGTGTGCTCTCAACATCGTCCCCGTCTATGATGTTCAACAATTCCTTTGCAAATGCAGCCGCAGTTGCAGCGGCGTAATTCTGCCAACGATCGTTCTTGTGTGCATCTGCATAGTCACAGATTCCTCTGATGACTAGGCATGGGAAGTTATTCATGAGTCCAGCTGCTTCCATCTCAAAGCAAATGCACCTCTCCTCGAGTTGTTGCAGGATCTCGTCTCGAGAAACGCCGTCTTTTACGACCAAGTTCCCTGACGCAATGACACCGTAGTGAATTGCTGGCTGGGAAGACAGTCGATCCTTTCGTTTGACTTCTTTAGTAGGATCGCAATGTGCACACGCATTGTCTTGGTCGGATGCCGTGTCATCAGCGATTGGGATATCCATATGAATAGCGGATGCCATGAACAACCGATCATTTTCTATACCCTGGTGGATGAAGCCTGAAGCTCCATTCTCTCCCGGTTCTTTCATCTTGGGGTAGCGCTGCACCATGTCCTCTAGGATCGTGGGTATTTGGGAGTCTTCTATCAAGTGCTCTGCCTTGAGCGCTTGAAGGCCTTTCAGAAGGACGTCCGGAGGCGCGCTGAGGTGACCAACGCGCTCAAACTTGCCATCTCTTCTCAGTTTACCGAGGTCGTACTGGACCACTCCTGGACTTGTGCCAGTAGGTTGGCTAACGACGACATCACCGAGGCGAATGTCAATGTTGTCCGCCAATCTAGGGACACCAGCCCCAATGCCGACCATGAGCCCGAACCGGATATGTGGAAGAGAGCTGATCATGCTCGAGGCGGTCGTGGCAGCGGATACGGTGCCGTAGCTCCCAGCGGCCAAAGACGCAATAACAACATTGTGCTCTCCAATCTTGCCCCAAGTATAGGTGTTTGTGTCTTTTGGGTGCTTTTTAAATTTCTGCGGCTTCCGGTGCTTTTCATCAAGCACAGCCATTGCTGCTGCCAGCTCCTTGTCAAGAGCGGTAATTATGCCAACGGTATACTGTCGGGGATCTGACAGCTGCAGCGGCGCCATGCTGTCTCTTTATTGAGGAAGACTCTTCGTTCTATCTTTTGTCGTCGTCCGATGGGGAAATGCAATCAATAAGTCCAATGGGTGCCCTATTTAACCAAATCATATAGGAGGTTGGATTATTAGGGTTATATATAACAGGGAAACAGAAACCCGTATGCATACCCGGTTTCGTAGATGTTCGTCAAGTTGGGCATCAACGCCCCCATGTTCCGCGTCGGACATACTTGCAACAGGCTCTTGTCTCCAGCACGCATGATTGGCATTTGGCGGTGTTTTCTGACCAATGGGGTGGCGGGTGCGTTGATTCTGGAAGCTATTGGATATATCAGCCTCTTGATATGCCTATGAGAGATTCATGTTGTGGGTTGCGGCCTGAGGACTCCAAAAAGCGGCTTTTTGAAGCTCGCGTAGAATTTGGGTAGCAACCGATACAAAGCGTTCCCTGTATAAGTCGTCTAAATGTTTGATGTCCAAACTGGTCCTTAGGGTGGATCTTCGCAGCGATCGGTAAGGAGCGTTTCCAGTAAAAACACTCAATACGCAACACAGCCCCTCACCATTAGGATCGCATCGTATGTATAATAAAACAAGTCGTTCAAACATTGACATCACATGTTGCTTCTCATTCAACCTCGCCTCTGTCCACACAAACCACACACTCCGCAGTCTTTTGCATTCACATATGCCGTGCCAGTACACGCCGCGCTCTCGCACCGCCAGCCCGGCGTGAGGGATGGATAGAGGACGTTTGCGCACATGGCGCATGTCACTGCTGCTTGAGAATTTTCAAACGAGCACATTGAGCAGGTTGACGATGATGACCTTGTTTCTGCGGTAGTGTTGTTTGAAGGGATTTTTGACGAAGTTGGTGTCGTCGTAGTAGAGATTGATTGTTGATGTTTTTTGTCCGTTGAAGGCGAATCTTTGTCCGGGCCTGATTTGGTTGATCTGTCGTTTTTGGGTTTGACGTGCGGTATCGATGATAGTCGTATAGATGAAAGGCCATCATCATCTGCAGCCTCCGGCTTGATCGACGATCCCGTCTTCTCCAGTTTTACCACTTGTGCCTGTTGTTGTTGACTCTTCTCAGATGAGCGAGGGTTTAAGGTCTCGCCATCTGGATCCCGTTTGATCTTTCGTCTGCCGAACAACCCGTGTAGTTGATCTAGTTCGTTCCTCGCGTCGGCGTCATTGGCGTCTTCGTCTTCGCACACCTTGACCATATCGCCGCCATGTCTATCCACCATCCTCGAGCCATCCACATCAACAGCTGCTTTGGCATCTGCACCCGCCTCTTCGTAGTCGCTTGAATCACCATCAACATCCCAATTCTTCGTATCCTCATCCTCCTCTTCCTTCTTAGCATCTTCCTTGCTCTGCTCAAACCTCGCCAGCGCCGCAGCTGCACGGAGTTCTCGGCCCCGTAAGCTGCCTGCCACCCTCGGCTTCGCAAGCACCCTTTTGCCCTTTTCAAGCTTAACCTTTTCCTCCTCATCTGCCCCAAGGGCAACACCATTCTTACCAAACTTTTTGAGAATCCTCTTCTCTTTTCTCTCCTGATACGTCAACACGGGCTTAACCTTGCGTTTCCTCCCCCGCGACCGATATGTCCCGCCGCAGAGATGCTCCGGAAGAACCTCATCCGCCAAGACGCTGTTCTTCTCCCACTCTCCAGTCCCCAGCGTAGTTCCTCTGCCCCAAAGACCATCGCCTTTGTATCCTTCTGCCCATAGTTCCTGCATCTGCGCGGCATACTGGTTCCGCACTGCCCAAAACGCCCTGGAATGGTTCATCTGCGCGCAGTGAGCCAGCTCATGCATCATGACCATCTGGACGTAATTGAACGGAAGCCATCGCCCGCTCCCGGGGGATTTGAGCACCAGCTGAATCACCTCTCCAGCATTGAAATTGCGGCCCACGAACTCCCGATTAGGAGGAAATTCCTCCAACGACATGACATGAATATGGTGCTTGCGCATCACAGGAACTTTTTTTTTAACAAGTCAGTTCGAAATGCTCAGAAAATGGGAATGACGGAAAGGGAAAGGGAAAGAGGAGAGCAGGGCTTCTAAAGAACGTACGGCATTGCGCTGCAATCCTTTCCAAAAAATCCTGCGCAACCTTTTCATCCCGCCCTTTCAGCGGTTTAATAAACACAATATGCGGATTGGGCTGTGAAGTCTTCGCATTGAGCCGCTGAATGCCAATCGGCATGATGAACAATCTATGATGCTTGATCGAGATGACAGAGTGTTGATGCACCAATCATCAAAATAGGGGTAAATACAACGATAACACACGGAGAGAAGATGATAAGAATGACGGATGCACGCGCAGAGATGAAGGTTGACAAAAAGTTATCGGCGGTCGTGTCCTGATTCACGGCGGGTTTCTTACACGAAATCAGGTGACCAGTGGCGATTTCGAACTTTATTCACGTCAAGAAGCAACAACGACCCAACACCAAAAATAATTCTCGAAATCGATATCAGAAATACCTAAGGTAGGTAAATATATGATTTAAAATAAATCCAAATCAGGCACGAATCATATATGCATTTACAAATGTACTTGTTAAAATAACCATCAATTCCAAAACTCGCGATTCCTAGGTCTGTATATGCAGTTGTGTGATCTACCCTAAAAAGACAATGAATGCTCCGCCTTGCTAATGCATTTATCATGTAACTGGCGATTGATGGCAAACATGACGCCGTACCCGATGCTTCGCTAAATGACAATCTCGTCCGTCCCCAGCGCCTCTTCACCCGCTGCTGCTCGCCTCCATCCTGGCTTCTACATTTGCAATGGCGCTCTGTACAGCACTGGTCAAGTCTACGTGGAATAGGGGGTTGTCTAAGCCGCTGATGATGGCCCCCTTTCGTTTGTATGCCGGCTTGGGAGATCCTCCTAGCTTCTCTGCGAGATTACTAGGCCTCGGTGTTTCCTCCTCCTCCTCTTCAACCATGGCAGTGGCCTTTGCCATTTCTTCATCTCCTGGTCTGTTAGCCATGATAGATAGTTCTCTCTTAATGGCGTTCTCCTCAGCAACCGCAGCGGCAGAGTCTTTTCCACCAATCTCTGCGACGCTAAAGATGGACTTCCACCTGTGCGGAATGCCATCCCGTGATTTTGTGGGAGTGCCGAATCCTCCGGCAATGAGCGCTCGCCTGGTCCATCTATTGTTGATGCATGCGACATGCCAGTCTACAACGTCCGGCGCTGTGTATGTATCAAGCACGTTCCGCACATCGATAAGGCGCTGGACCGACGTGATGTCCACATTGTTAACAGAACTAAAGTCGAGAATGATGGCCTTTAGGGTCGGCTTTTGGCCATGGTCGGGATCCTCCCTGGACTTTCCAGGCTTTCTAGGACCTGGATTGCTCCACGACCGGTCGCCCTTGCGCTCATACGTCTCTGGGCTGGTTCGGCGTGTGCGTGCATAAATGAAGCCAGTCAAGTATTCCAAGGCATGGTTCGCACTTGGATAGTTGAATCCCTCCGAGAAACGGTAGATGAAGATGCCGGGGTATGGGTTTTCCAACTCCACCTCGGGGTTGGAGCCATCGCCGTGGTCAAGTGGCAGGAAAATATTCCTGGCAGCATTCTCAACCCTTTCCTCAAATGTGCCATATTCTCCCACCAGCTGTTTGTGGTTGTCTCCAATAACGTGGTCTCCCAGGACGGAGTGGACTTTGACTTTGCCCAAGAATCGCCCACGCGCCTTCAAGATGCGATATATGAGAACAGCAGCCGATATACACACGGTGGCATATAGACCGTCCTCAATTTGCGCAAACACACTGATGAAAACACCGATGAAGAAGATAAAGACTTCTATGGGCGAGACTCTCCAAAACTGATACAGCGTGTTTGGTGGCGTTATCAAGTCTCCGACGGCGTGGATAATAACCGCTGCGAGGACTGCATTAGGAATGTAAAAGAAAACGGCCGTCAAAAGGTAGGTGGCCAAGAGCACAATCAGTCCGGTGATGAGACCCGCAGCAGGAGTTCTGACGCCAGCTTTTGATTTGATGGCTGTTCGGCTGAAAGACCCGGTGGACGGATAGGCCCCGAGAAATGAGCCCAACAGGTTGGTCATGCCAATAGCAACCATTTCCTGCGATGGATCAATGGTGTAGTTATTCACCCTGCCAAAAGACTTGGAGATGGCAATATGCTCCACCAACATGACGATAATACCTGCCGGAAGGTGGGAAGCAAACTTTGACACAAGTCCTGGCGGGATCTCTGGAACGCCGCCGTGCTGGAATCCTAAGGTTGATGGTTAGAACATGATCATCTGGGTGCTTATACCCTGGGAGGCTTTTGAACGCTCACCTTTTGGAACATTCCCTAACACACGAACCGCCGGGTGAGATTTCCGATCCTTGTTGATCAGCCAGCTCACCATGGTGTAAAGGAGAATGACAAACACTGTCCGCATGGTGTTGAGGAAAAAGATGATGCGCTTATTGGCTGGCCACCTTTCGGCGGCTCTGGTCAAAGTGTATCGTATCAGATAGAGGAAGAAGAGAGCCGTAAGACCAATGGCGGCATCAAGCTTGGTGTCAGGCAAGTGTTTTAGTGTGTTGATGATGACTTTGTATGCCGGGTCTCTGTTGGAAAAGCCTGTGATGCCAAACAGCGAAGGCAGCTGACTGGCGCCAATAGTAATGGCAGATCCCGTCATAAAAGCCGACAGTGAGGTGATGGAGATGAGGTCGACTATCCAGCCCAGGCGAAGGAGGCCAATGCCGAGAACAATACTTCCGGCAATAACAGCAAACGCCGTGGCCACGATGTTTGGAGGAAGATCACCTCCGACGTCTGCCACCACCGTTCCCACGACAGTGGACAAGACAGCTACCGGTCCAATAGATATATCTTTGGACGTGCCAAAGATCCAATAAGTGACTGGTCCAATAAAGGACGAGTACAGGCCAAACTGAGGAGAGAGGTTTGCCAGCAATGCATAAGCCATGCCCTGGGGGACGAGGACAGCTCCGATAGTGATGCCGGCCACAACATCGCCGGCGAGCCATTGCAAGTTGTAATGAGGAAGCCAAGAGATGAAGGGAAAGAGAGACTTGACATAGCTTACAACCTCGCCCCGCGTAGGAAGCTGTTCATTGAGCCATTCTGAAGTAGTAGGCGGCCCCTCGATTGGATGTTCGCCGCTTCCAGTAGAAAAGACAGACTCGCCTCTGGTGACTGGGTCTTCATACCGGTAAGCATTTTCGTCGTCGTCCTGGAGTTTGATGCCCAAGACTCTGGCCAATGCCTGCCCGGCCTTGGTCGAGGCTCCGCTCGATGTTCCACTTCCACTCATGGTCGGAAAGAAGGTTGTCCCCTGATGGCGTGGCGGAGGTGAGGGAAGAGGCCCAGCTGGGCGAGAGATGTAGAGGGACGAGGAGAAGGAGAGCAACGGTGAGATGTCTGGCTTTTAGTACACCATGCTTTCTATCCCTTGTTTTCTATATGTTCGGACCGTCGCTTTGCTTCCCCCACCAAAAACTGCAGTCGTGGCGATGGTCCGGCGCGGCGTGATGTCGACAGCGGCTCTGGCACGCACACTGCAGTTCTAGATCATCAGCTGAGACAGTCACGGCAAGGGACGTGTAAGCTGCAAGAGAAGATGCATGAGCTATTTGGATCAACAAGACATGAGGGATCTAGAACTAGATGCTGGGTGCAGGGCGGGGAGATGGCGTATGGCGTCTCGTGAGCTGAGCAACGAGATGTGGTTGGTGCAGCTAGTCAAGTAAGATGGCTTACCTTGTTGACGATCAGCAACCAAAGAAATAGGAGTGTTGGTTGTAAGACAAGAAGAAGAAGAAGCGGGAGTGATAATTTATACAATTAAAGGTAGATGCAAAGAGATGAGACACGAGCAGTTGAGGAAAAATCTAAAAATATATAAAGAAGAAACGCACCAGATGCTGTGCTTGCCCTCGAAGCTTGAACAAAGTAAAGCAGATGGATGGTAGCTGCCGAAGAGCCGTTACGGGCAGTCGGGAGGCTTGCTGCTTAAACCCATCTGACAAATAGTCGTATGAGGGAATAGAAACCCAGAAAGAATTGAGATGGACATTCCGAAAGGGGCTTGATGTCTCCCGAACGTCATGTTCTCCATCGAATGGACGTTTATAAGCGCCAAATCCGCCGTCGAGACGCATCATCAACGGGGCAGATAATTGGATCGTGGGTTTAGGCCAGGGGGCCGAGCACGGCTTCAGACGAATCTCCCCACAAATCAGCCAAATGTCGCCATCGCGTCTAGGCCGCTTCTGTTTTAGAGCGGCTGGGCCATCTAGATTTTTGATGTGTTCCCGAGCAGAGTTTTGTCTCGGTAACCAGAGTCGAGTCGGGTCAAGGGGATGTAGCGGCGTGCCTTTTTCCTTTTCTCGCAAGGCAGACAGACGGACGTTGCATCCCCGTTCAAAGAACAGTAAGTCAGCTGTCTGCTGCTGCTGGGTGGCGTCAGATCCTAAGTTACCCCATGCTAACTCTTCCATCAATGGTAAAAGGAAAAAGGTAAAATGCTGCACTAATACGACGCCTCCATTGTTGAACGTGGCCTCCCGTCCCGTGTAAGTGAGAAGTGAGTTGAAGACAGACTAAAGTGCGAGACCCTGCCTTGAACAAGCGTATTCGGGGCTGCCTGTGACCATGTGAGCTCTTTCGCAAACAAGTTCCTCTCTGCAGGACAGTAGCATTGGCCACGTCCAAACAGATGCGCTCGTAACGGCCCCAAGCAGGTCTCAGCCGAGTGCAGACATCCAGCCCATGTGATGCCTCGTGATGCGGGGGAGCTGAGCCGTCAGCAGGGAAATGAAGTCATCTTATGCAACCCTGTTGGATGCTGTTGCTGGAGATGGTTTGCGATGTGGGATGGAGGGCTGCAATGGCGATGCTTGAAGTTGAGGGGAGCAAAGAGTTGAGGTTCGATGACAAAGAGCTGGAGATCAATTCGGATCTTCGCGCGCCCGACGTTCCGGAGTCGCTGCATCTACAGCACTAGGTGCAGCAGCTTCAGCGGCCAAGCCCCGCTAGAGGCCGGAGGTTGAGGCGCTGTAGATGAGGCTCTAGAGCATCCATGGAAGCGCACTTCGACGTCATCTCAGATCAAATGCACTGCAAGCTTAAACTGCTGACAAAAGACGATGCATGTCACCGTCGATAATCAACATCAAGGTGCATTTTGAGCCATGGCTAGTTATTGTATAGCCGTGATCATGATATCTCCCTGAAATTCTCCCAATATGTAATACCCCGCGGAAAGAAGGACAATCACGCCATACATTTCTGCTGCCAATGGCTGAAGGGAGAGTTGCTGATTGATGTTTTGTTTGGCTCATGCAGCCATCCCATCTCATATGATCGTGTCAATGCTATGCTAAACAAACCCCCACGCCAACAACACCAACGCGTGCCTTGCACCATCAGCATCAACATCACCCAATTCCCACCACAACAATGTCTGGCCCTTTTCATCCCGCCCAAGAGGCTCCCGCCGCTCTCTTCCCCGTCCAGCCTCTCCAACCCCCGCCATCCCCACAGACGCATCGCGCCCTGCGCCGCCTCCAGTCCGCTCACGCCTTGGGAGCCCGAGCAGCCCAGCAGGCCTCTCTTCTCTCCCAGCAGCGCCGCGAGCGCCCTCTGTCTCCGAGTCGAAGTGCCGCCGATTCCGCCGATTCTACCTTGATTGCAAATACCACCGCCCTCACCAGTGCGAACCTCAACGCAAATGCTGCCGCAAACTCGACGGTGCGGACGCGAGGTCGTGCCAACAGCGATGCCACGCTCCCTCCTCCACCATATAACCCGCCCGCCGCGGTAAACACACGACGATCAGGCGTCAAGAAACCCGTCTTTTCGCATGGCCATCTTTCCTTGCAGCAAATCATCCGCGAAGGCCCCAACGATGGCGACTTTAACGGCGCTTTGGAGAGCGCGAGGTGGAAAGTCATTGACGAAGGCGTCAAGGCTGCAGAGGACGGAATGGTGCGTCATCTCCCTCCAAAAGTAGAGAAAATGAAGCTGGCTGACTCTAAAATGTTGCGATTGGAATAGTCTCCCTTGAGAATCTACGTCTGGCTCGTCCTCCTCGACGCCCCCATCATGTCTACAGACGAGTACCTCTCTCTCATTCATCGCGGCGCCTCTCCTGCCTACGCCAAGATTCGAAACGACACATTCCGCACCTTGACTACCGATCCTCTGTTCCGACGCCGCGTTAGTGAAGCGAGCTTGATCAGGCTGTTGAATGCCATTGCATGGCGGCTTCACGATTCAAGGGAGGAACGCCAGAGCCGTCCGGGCAGCAGTCATTCGTCTCTGCCTGCGCGGGAGACTGTTGGAGGCAGTGTCTCTGGATCCCAAGCCAGTACGTCTCGACACAACGAATCAACTACATACATGTCTGTACTAACACTTTGTAGGGTCTGGCGCAGTCCTCGAACCAGGCGTCTACGTCCAAGGCATGAACGTCCTAGCCGCCCCATTCCTCTACGCCGCGCGAAGCGAAGCCGAAGCCTTCGTCGCCTTCCACTCCCTTCTCACCCGAGAATGTCCCGGCTACATCCGAGGTGCCATGGACGGCGTGCACCGCGGGCTCGCCCTGGTGGATAAGGTGTTGGCGATTGTCGACCCAAAACTCAGCATGTATCTGACGACAAAGGGGCTCTCGGCCGAGATTTACGCTTTTCCTTCTGTGCTGACGCTGTGTGCGTGTACGCCGCCTTTGCCTGAGGTGTTGCGTCTTTGGGACTTTTTGTTTGCGTACGGGCCGCATTTGAATATTGTTTGTATTGTGGCACAGCTTACCATTATGCGGTCACAAATCCTTCAATCCCAAAGGTACCTTCTTATCTCTTCCATTAAAGTTATTGCTATGGATTCTAATTCCGCTTCTTAGTCCAAACAAGCTGTTACGATCTTTCCCGCAATTGAATGCCGATCTCGTCAAGAGCGTGACCATTAGCATCATCAAGAAGATACCAGACGACCTTTACGAAGAAATCGCCACGCATGCCATGTAAAGACCAATGAGAGCGAGTACAATCTCCAAAATTAAAGGTGATAGAATTCACGAGTTAGACCATTGGCGGGCCCTGTGAAAGGCCAGCCACGTGTTTCTTGCGTCGCTAGGAATGACGACGCAGTCTTGGCTAACGAAGTTGGCATCACGGCTCTCCGGCCCGGCATCAGTCTTGGCGTCGGGAAGATCTCTTTGGAAGAAAGCACCCAGAAAGATCTATTCTATTTGTTCACATACGTGCACATGTCAAGACGAATTTGTTATTGGTAGAATCTAGAAGCTAATCTAGAATTTTAACTGATGGAATATGAAAGAAGGGCATCAAGGCGATTTACATGCAGTTCAAGAGACGGAGATGGATAGAAGAACAATGAACCCGGCAAGCATTAGTCAAGAGACTGGGGTATAGCTGCAGGGACCACAGCGCCAAGAAAGCATTACGACTCAGATGATGAAACCTGCAGCCATACAAATGAATGAAACCTAATGAGGATTTACGTCAAGAAAAAAAGGGGGTTGCAAGTAAGGAGGCTACGCGCAGCATACGTCTTTGGTAGCCCCCCTCGGGAATATAGCGTTTTGCACTGAATCTTTGAAACGAAAGTAGTGATTTTGTGTGTCAATGTATTACAGAGTATATGTACTTCTAAACCGAATAAAGGATTTATGCAAAAATAAAAAAAACCAAGGGCCATTGTAGAAAAGGATCTTTCAAAGGCCGAAAATGCCATGGGCCATGCATCAAACAGGGGGGCAAACCGACGGTGCCGCTCATGAGGAAAAACGAAGCAAAAACCCCAAAATGCTGCTAGCAATTACAAAAAAGTAGAAAACGCCACTTGTATCCATGCAGAAAAAGAACAAGGAATTGAAAAAAGGGTGTATACACAAGAATCGAAACCAAACCCGGTGGAGGGGCGCTGAGCCGCTTTGTACATGTACGGTCGACTTTTGAAATCCAAAACTCGCATATGGCTTTGACATGACGAAAATGAATCATTACTTTTGGAAAGCCGTGTTTCTTTCTGCGGGGAAAGAGAAAGAAAATCTTTGGAACGTTTTCTTTTTTCGTTGTTGTCTCGTGTCGCTCGTGATAAATGCCGGAGAATAACGTGTGTGTTGCCGTCTAATAGGCGGGACAGCCGCCCTGGGCCCGGTGAAAGGCATTGGAGAAAAACTGCTGCATGGCGGTGTAGTGGAAGATGATGCCGCCCAGCACAGCCGCGTGCCACAAGTTGTGGCTGCCGCCGATATAGTCGAAGCAGCCGGGGAACCACCGTTCGGGCACCTTGCTGGCGTAGACGACGGCACCGCTAAAGTAGACGAGCAGGGACTTTGTGATGGGGGAGTAAAAGTTGTAGACAAACTCGGGCCCGTGGGAGAAGCCGAGCTGCAGGATGGGCATGAAGCCCGTCAGGGCGAGGCCGACGAAGAAGCCGACGCGGGTCCAGGACATGTCGGCGCCGTTGAACTTGGGGTGCCAGGGCAGGATGACGCCGGCGATGCCGAGCATTGCGGTGAGGCACATGTACGTCCACCGGCTGATGGGGTCGCAGTAAAACGCCGTGTACTCGGTCGTCATGATGGAGGCGGCGATGAGCAACGAGATGCCGGTGTAGTCGACGCAGGCAAACATGGACACGGCCTTGACATCGGCAACGGCGCTCATGGTGTGCCAGATGGTGGAGCACACCAGCGTCAGGCAGGCCATCATGAAGAAGATGGCGGCAACGACAACATCTGTCTTGGTGCTGAGGTAGAAGTTGGCGCTGCTGGGGTAAAAGTAAAAGGCCACGGCCAGCACCAGGATCAGGCCCAGGGCGTGCGACCAGATGTTGATGAACTCGTTGGACATGTTGAAGATGGACTGGACACACTCAATCTTGGTCTCGCGGAAGCGGTAACCTCTCTTGATGTGGGGGTTGTTTCGCCATGGCGATGGTAGTTCGTCGTACAGAAGCAGTCCCCGATCTCGTGCCAGTACCACGGCCTGCTGGATGTGCTCCTCCAGGGACAGCGCAGCTCGCACGGCACGCTCGATACCCTCGTCAACAGCAATCTTTGCCCGCTCGATGCTCTCGTTTGCAACCCTGCGGCCCTCGTCCATAAATGCCTCGGCTGCGGTGGCGGCGTTGGCGAAGCCCTGCTCGCGCAGCTTGTAGGCGCGGTTTTCGAATTCGGACAACATGCCTTCCAGCAACTCGATTCCCACGACGGCCTTGTCGTGCAGCGTCTCGGTGGCCTCCAACGTCTCCTGGTACCGGGTCTCGAGAGTTTCAACCATGATGTGGAGCCTGCGTCGACCAGCGCCGATGACCTCCTCGGACGCCTGGGAGCATCTGGTGCGGACCGTCTGAAGGGTCGAGAATGCGCGGGAAATGCTCGAGTCCTTGCTGAGATCGACATAGTTCTCGACAAACTCCAGGCGGCGCTCCAGCTCGGTCAGGAATAGGTCGACCTTGAGTAGCAAGTTCTCCTCGCCCTCCATGATGTGGCCGACAATGGACTTTCGCCGAGGGATAAAGAAGGAGTGCCGTCTTCGTTTTGCTTGTTGGGCGTCGCGGCGCTGGTCAGAGCCAGTGGCAGCGGCAGTCGAAGCAGCGTCTTTGTCGTGAGCGAAGCCGCACGCGGACGTGAGGGCAGTTGTGACGCCCGCCATTTTGATGAGTTGAGAGGATGGAGGATTTAGGGGAAGTCAGCCGCTATCATGTCAGTATAAAGATTCCAGCGACGAGATGTCTCGGATTTGGTCGAAGCGCCAGACGGGCTGTGTAGAGGCACGAGCGCTGATGAGTGCGGATGATTGGCCCAAAGCAACCAAGGCGGCGAAACCTGATTGATTGTCCAGAAGTTTAAAAAAAGAGGCGATAAGGGAAAAGAATGAAGACGAAAAGAGAAACGAGATCTGGCTGCAAAGACGATTTGCTGATCGGAAGAAGCGGGACGAAGCGGTTAATTGGCTGAAGAGGCTTTTTGCGTGCCCCAAAAGTGCAGTTGGTTTGATGGTTCGGTTCGTCTTGATGCGGGTCGGGAGCTTAATTGGGGGATTGAAAGCCGTGAGAGGGGCCGCGATTGGCTGCGGAGACAGGGGAAGATGCAGAAGAGGGAAAAAAGAGGGCGGCACTAGATATAGACTGCAGCTCAACAGTTTCTGTGGTGGTTGGTGTTGAGGATTTTGTGTGAAGGTGGAAGAGAATGAAGTTGGAAAGAGATGAACAAAGAATGAGAGATGGGCTGAAAATGCAAGTACAGAATACGAAGAGAAGGAAGTACAAGCACAGCACAAACCCCGCGGAATAGTACAGCACAGGTAAGAACTTGGAAGTCGGGAGGCTGGTAGCTTTGTACTTGTACGTTTAGCACCGCAGCACAGCCTGGAGTAAGACGAATCGGATTAAAGAACTGCGGGAGAGAGAAAAAGAGTATTACTATTAGGGCGGTATATTTTTACTATTAAAGTAGTATTCCTACCTAACTAAGCCTAATTAAGCTAGGTTGCTGTATACTAGCCTATTATACTAAAATATAGTATTAAATTATAGAAGTTAGGAATAATATATAATAGTTAAAGTTATATTCCTATAGAAAATAAAGTTATTATAAGATTCTATTAATCTAGCTGTATAACTAAAATAACCTCTTTAATAATATTAATAATACTACTATTTTTTTTAATAATTATAAAGCTACTACTATAGCTATTACTTTAGCTATAGCTATAGCCTTTTTACTATTATTTTTAAGTTTCTTTTTTTTTAATATTTTTTATTAATTTAGATTTTTTTATAAATAATTATAAAGTTTATTAATTATTTTCTTTAATTTCTATTTTTATATAAATATAATAAATTAATAAATTAAAGTAGTAAAATTTTTATAATAAAGTTAATAATAATAGTTATAATAAAGTTATTAAAATTAACTATAGGTTTATATTTATAAACTTTTTATTATTTTATAGTAAGTATAGTTAGCTTTATAAATTTTAAATAATATTTAGGTTTTAAATTTATAATAATAGTTTATTAAAGTTTTATAATATTAAGTTAATAGTTTTTATATAAAAAATTAAAGGAAAAAATATTAAAGGTTTATTTAATTATTATTATAAATAAATAGTTTTAATAATTAATAATTTATTAATTAAGATAATTTCCTTTATAAAATAATAAATATAAAGTATTATATACTATTATATAAAGAAGTAGTAAAACTTAAAGAGGAGATTTTTATTTTTTTATATAAAAGTATTAGTAATTTAATATTATTATATAAAAAGATTAATTATAATATAGGTAATCTTTATAAAAAAAGATTTTAGCTATTTTTAATTAATATAATATTTTTATAATTTTATTTTTTATTTTACTATAATTTATAAATAATTTTACTTTTTTTTTATAAATATTTAAATAAAGGCTTTATAAAAATAAAGGAAATTACTAATATTAGTAATAAAATAACTTTTAATATTTTTATAAGTAGTTTTAATAAAACTATTTATTTACTAATTAAAGTTTTTATAATACTTAATAAAATATTATAAAAATTAATTAACCTAAGGGAAATACTTTTTTATAAAATAGTTAATAATATTATATTACTTTTTTTTTAAAAAAGATTACTAAAGTAGCTTATATATTTTTAAAGTTATTTTTTTTTTTATATATATAATTACCTTTTATACTTTTTTAAAGTTAGTTTTACTATATTTAAATAATACTTTATTTAAACCTATAAGTATATAAAACTTAAGGAAGTTAATAGTAAAGTTATTAGTAAATTTATTAATAATAAAGTTATTTATAAAAGTAGGTTTATTAATAGTAAAGCTATTTATAATTTTATTATTATAAATAGTTTTATTAAAAGCTTTAAGTTTATTATTTTTTCCTTTTTTTTATTTTAAAGTTATTTTAACTTTAATATTTACTATAATATAATAAAAGTATAGCTACTACTATATATTTAAAAAAGTATATTTTAATATATTTTTTAATATTATTTTTTTATTTATAATAATAATATTAAGTAAAGGAATTTTAAATTACTTTTAAAAAGTATTTATTTAATTAAAAAGCTAGTTATAATTATCCTCCTTTTTACTATTAATTAAACTAAAGGTAAAGTTTACTATAAACTTTTAATTTATAATATTAATAATTTAAAATAAATATATTTTAAATTTATTTATTTTATATATATTATTTAAGTTAAAAACTTAAGGAAATCTCTTTTATATTATTTTATACTAAAGGTAAGTTTAAAAAACTACTTTAACCTTTTAGTTATTTTTATTATTATAGTAAATAAAGTAATAAATATTTTATTATTAAAAAAGATTTATTTATTATTAAATAAATATAAATTCTTTTAATTTTAACTAATAAATAATTTAATAATTATTATAAATATTTTTTAAGTAAAAATAAATAAAGCCTTTAGTTTATAACTTTATAATATTACTTATTTCCTAAGTAAAAAAAGCCTTATACTATAATAGTAACTTTTTAATTTCCTTTTACTTTTATATATAATAATAATATATATTATATATTAATAAATTTAATAATACTTTATAATTATAATAACTTTTAAAAATTTAAAAAGTCTACTTTTAGTTTAACTTTTTAATAATTAAAGCTATAAGTTAAAATTTATAATTAATTCTACTAATTATAATCTTTTTAATCCTAGTACTTTTAAATAGCTACCTAATACTATAGTTATATTTTATTATATATTATATTAAAATAACCTCCTTATTAATATTAGCCTTATTACCTAAGGACTTTTTTATAATAGCTATTTTATTTTTATAATAATAAATTTATAAATTAATAAAAAGCTTATTAAAGAAATTATATTTTTATAATAGCAGTAGAAAAGGGATTTTTTATTTAAAAAATCTATTAAATATTAAAATAATTTTATTTTTTATATAGTTTTATTAAAATATATAATAGCCTTATTTACAATACTATTATAAAAAACTTTATTACCTAAGGTATTAAGTAAAATAATTTTATTATTAAGTAACTAAAAGTTATTAATTAGGCTATTAAACTAAAGGAAATTATTATTAAAGCTACTAAAAAAGGTATTACTATAGGAAAATTTACCTTTTATTATAATACTTATTAAATTTATTAAAGTTATAATTATAATATATATTTATTATTTAATTACTAAGGCTATATACTATATTTTAGTATAAAGGCCTAAGATCTACTAAACCTTTTTATAATAGGTAAGGTTAAGTAGGAATACTACCTTAATAGTAAAAATGTACTACCCTAATAGTAATACTTAAGAAAAAAACCTTGGTGACGGACAAGCCCGAACTGTAGACGGAGTATGTGCTGCAAGAATGTGCGGGCAAGCCACGCTCCAGTGTTTTTCCAGGGCAAACGGGCTCGATTGGTTTGTTTCCGCAGATCGGAGTATTTTGCCATGGGCCAGGATCTTTGTGGCCAGTGAGACGGGGGAGGATGGACAGGCCTCGGGATTCCCTGTCTCTCTCTAACTGCGGTAGTCCATCAGGTGCTCTGGGGGGAAGGATCAAAAGGAATTCCGGGGGTTTGGGGGGCTGTTCACATGCCAACTGTTGATGTTAGTATGTACGGGCTACTTGCTTCTTACTAAGGAACTCTATAACAGAATGAAAGTCGGCAAAAATAGATGAGAATGAGAGAATTGGGATCAGCAGCCCAACCTCGACCTCCTTCGTCTACAACTCGTATCACACCGTAAACCGAATTACCATAACTACACTGGCGAACTGTTGTTGTCATCTCGTCCCAGTACCTGCAGCAACCAAGTCAATGTCAATGCACTGCAGAGTGCAGTGTTCAAACGTTGCCACCACCATTCAGGGATTATTGCCTCCTAGGGTAATTATCCCAGCTGAGCGCCAAAACGGCATGACTGACTGACATCTGCACGTACAAGGAACAAGGACCGGGACGGCAGACGCTCAATTGATTCGACGCTTTCCCTCCACACTCTCCTTTTAAACCACCACTTGCTAATTTCCCGCCTTTCCGGCTCCCGATGCTGTATGTACACGTGCGTGGCCATCCATCTCAGCTCCAGGGCTCTCATTCGTGTCTGGTGCATCATTCGTCCTCGTGGCGGCTTTGTACAGACGGTACTCGGGATGCTGTGGCCCGTGCAATTACGTCTCCAGGCTGTTATTCAATTCTAATTCTAATTCTACCTTAATCTCTCGTTTGTTAATTAATTCATATATGTAAATCACATGTAAGATTGTAATAGTATTGTATTTGTACATTTATACACCGGTGCACATACAGCACTATCACTCGCTGTAACAGTGCTATCCCTGCGCAGCCTTGCGCTAAAAACATTGAACCTACAGCACAGGCAAAACACCAACGCTAGTACCCAATTCTCGTCAGCCTTGCTACTTTGTAGATTGTCATTCCTCCTTCAACCACCACCATTATCTCATCATCAACCATCTCGCATCCGTTCCCATCCTCTACCTCAACGGCATTTGCAATCAATCAATCAATTCATCAGTCAATCAACCAACCGCCACTCCACCATCAACCTCCCTCCCATCAATCCCACTCCTCAACTTCTCAACAACAACACAACAATGGCCATTGAAAAATCCATCACAGACCCTTCCCTCGCCGCCGTCCTCCAAATCTCCGACCAAGCCCGCGACCAGGCCCACGCCCTCCTCCAGCTCGCCGACTCCGCCAGCGACGGCCGCGGAAGCGCCACCGCCGACATCCAGGCCGAGATCGCCAAGCAGCAGAAGCAGCTCTTCACAAACATCTCCCACCTGCGCGGCCTCCACCGCAACGCCTGCCTGTCCGCCCGCGACACCAAGGCCCAGACCGCCGAGGCGCGCCAGGAGGTTGACCGTTTGCATCTGCAGTTGCAGAATCTCTATTACGAGCAGCGCCACCTTCAGGGCGAGATTACCGGCTGCGAGTCATACGAGTATGCTTCCCATTTCTTGCTTTATTTTACGTGTCAATGGCTGACCTTTTATGTGTTTTTAATAGTCACAAATACCAGCAGCTGCCTCTCATCCCCGTCGAAGAATTCCTCGCCCTACGCCCCGAATACGCAGACTCCAACGACGACGAACGCATGTTTGCGCGCATCGAGCACGAGCGCGAGGAGCGCGAGATCCTGGAGCAGCGCCGCCAGGAGCTTCTCAAGCGCAAGCAGAAGCTCATCAACGACAACAAGCGGAGAAAGGACGACTTGGCCAATCTGGACCAAGACTTGGAAAAGTTTATCGATGTATGTTTTTATATGCCGTTGGCAATTTCTTGCTATTATTATGCTGCCGCGCTCTGTGCTAATTATTTGTCCTAGGCTGCGAAACCGATTCTCGAACTGTTTGAAAAGGCACCTTGAAAGCACCAGTTTCCATCCGTATATTCTCTCTTGCATCATACCCGCACTCTCAGTGTGCGGTGATAAACTTGCATGACGATATTTATGTCAAGACGCGTGTAGCACCTAATGACGGCCGTGAACAGCCACTTATGAGACCATGAAATTACGCAGAGTCCAGCCCACGCTCCAAACGGGGTTTTCCAAGGTCCGGATTTGGTGAGGAAAAGCCGGGGGTTCAGTACATGTTGGAAACAAGGGTCAGAATGTGAAGTCTAAATCGGGTTGACTCTCGACCATTAACATCATGATGGCAAACCTCTTACAATCTTCAACGGCTCTGCTCCGTTGGATACAATTTGAGACTGGATAGCTGCACTACAAGTCTACAAAAGATCAAAACAGCTGGAAAACTATCACCTGACAGTTCAGTCCTTCTATCACCGGGACAATACACATAAGTTAATACCAAATACAATTCTCAAAAAAACCATTTGCTATCGTGTTAACTACCCTGAGCCTAATGTACAAACTTACACGCGCATCTGCCGCGAGCCGAAATAATATGAGTGAATAACGCAAAGTCTCCCCGCACGGAGAACGGGCCTGTGCAATCTGCCCCTGAAAAGCTTCGAGTAACGGAGGCCAAAAACAAGACAGCAACTCCGTCGTCTAGACGCCGCCGAGACATGTATCTGTAGTGTTGTGTCTTCCCCTTTCTCCACCTGGTTGGATAGGTAGGACTAGTAGTTGAGCTCGCCGCCTCCGCTTCCGTTTCCAGACACTTGATCGAGGTCTTCATAGCTCTTCAGGCTGCGACCCTGCACGGCTTCCCTAGGACCGGCAGCTGCTCCACCGGCTCCGTCTCCCCATCGGGATCCGCCGTTGCGATTGCGACCACCTCCGCCATCCCAGCGACCGCCTCCACGGCGTTCATAGGGTCCGGAACGGTACCCGCCTCGTCCACCTGACATTCCGCCTCGACGGATGGGACCGCCTGAGCGGTCATCACCCATGGCGTTCCAGCCATTAGCCTGCATGCCAGCAAACAACGAGGGGAAGTTTCCAGGGCTCATAGGGAATCCAGGCATGCCCATGACGCCATTGATTGCAAAGTTTTGCAGATTGAAGCCGCGAGGAGTACCCGAAGCCGACTGGCCGTTGGTAGGCGGGAAGTGGCCGTTTGAATTCGCGTCGGTTCGCGAAGGGGCAATGTGTGCTGGATCTGACACGTAGGCATTGATAAGTTCAAACTAATGACTTTGTGTTAGCAAACTCAAAAAGGATGTGACGGGTGCATTTCAACATACCTCTTGCTTCAAACCGTCAAGCCACTCGGTATGTCTCTTCTCCACGTGCTTCTTCCAGAAGTGGTCTTCCTTGAAGAGCTTGGTGCATTCTGGAACC
Organism: Trichoderma sp. IMV 00454; assembly: GCA_001931985.1. Taxonomy (NCBI): domain Eukaryota; kingdom Fungi; phylum Ascomycota; class Sordariomycetes; order Hypocreales; family Hypocreaceae; genus Trichoderma; species Trichoderma sp. IMV 00454. Next base: position 66,028 of record MSJK01000139.1, read on the forward strand.
TTGCATCTCCATTTGTGCTCATCCTCCTGCTTGACATATTTGGTCAACTCCTCATCAAGGGCCTCCTCGACGGGCTTACCACCAAGCTTGCGAATGTCAACAGTGCTGGGCTCGAGGATCTGCATTAGCTTATCCTCAAAGGTCTTGACCCAGTTATAAGCACGAAGCAGCTGTTGCTCGGTTTTAGAAGACGTGTTACGGAACTTCTTGTCGCCTTCGGCAAGCTCTCCGTCAACATCATTCTCAGCATCGTTGCGTTTCTTATCGGGGAACGGCTCTCCATTAGCGCTAGCCCTGGCGACAGCCCTTGCAGACGATGACAGAGTGCTCTGAGGGCGGCGGAGGTGCCCTCCTGCACACTTGCGTGTAAGCTCGTGCACAGAGTCACTCTCAAAAACGCAAAAGAAACAGAAGTGAAAGACTCTGCGCAGATACTCAATCAACAGGTCAAGCTGCTTCTTCTTCACGAGCATGTCTTCATCATCAACTTCTTCATCTTCTACAGCCCCCTCCTCCTCTTCCTCTTCTTCGGGGATACCTTCCTCATCCTCGTCCATTGCCTCGTCCATGCCGGGCTCCCGGGTCTTGGTCTTCTTGGTTGGCGCAGGAGGTATAGCAGGCTGTAGACGACCAGCGTTTTTGAGATCCTCAACTTTTTCTTCAACCTTCAAGATGGCCTGGAAGTCAGAGCCGTACTCTTCCTCATACTTGTTGACCAACCTTTGAACAAGGCGAAGATCCTTTTCAATTCGCTCCGGTGCAGAGAACAAGTCCCACAGAGCCTTCTTCCGTGGATGGAGCGGCGGGTTGTGAACTCCAACGTGGCAAACAAAGTCGCCTCGGGCCTCATCCTTGACGGTCTTGCCATTGACGGCCTCGAGGGCCTTTTCCGCAGCGGAAACCAGAGGGGGCGGCGATTTGATCGGTTCGTCACCATCTTCGTCCTTGGGATCCGCCCGATCCATTGGCGGCGCGCTCTCTGAAGAGGGATGAAGCATCACCCAGCCTATACGGTGATACCTCTTGCTGGGATTTGGATCGGAGAGGGACAGCCATTTGAAGCCACCTTCTTCCTCACCCAGATTTTCCTTGCAAAAAGCCTCCAGGTTTTGGCGGCTAACATGAGGAGCAATTGTCTTGATGAGCAGAGTGGGCTGGAATTGGTTCTCATCGCGGATGTCGGCTCCATTAACAGGGACTAAATCACCAACTCCCAGGATTTCGTTGGCGGCCGTCGCCTCACCCTCCTCTTTCTCGACCACGCCACCGGCCCCGTTGCTCTCGCTCTTTGGAATTCCTTCGAGGGAAAATTCGTCAAAGCTGCCAGATTCCATGTCTTGCTCCCACTGGCTGTAAGCTGCTCGTCGGAAATCCTGGAGCTTTGCCTTGAACTCGTCTCTGATTTCAGGAACGTAGCGCTCTTTGAACCACTGCTCCTTCTTGTGCTCCGAAACAAAGGCCCTAGCCATCTTGGCTTGAAGTTCCTCTTTATATGCATCGTACGCCACTTGGATCTTGGCCTTTTCTTTCTCCCGGTCCTCTTGAGACTCTCGGGCGCCTCTGGCCCTTTCAGGCTCCCGTCTTCGTCCAGTGCGCGCACGCTCCTTATCATCCTTGATCTTTTCGTTCATTCTCCACCATTCGCCGAAATAGGAGAATCCAACTTGATAAGGAAGCTTGGCTGGATCTGCCAGAGGGTTGACGGAAACGTTGGGCGACCCACCACTGTCTTGTCCCGGCACGTAGCGGTCGATGTTTGCCGGTGGTGAGGTAATGCGACGCCGGTCATCTCGGTCTCGGTCGTCTCGACCATCTCGGCGTGGACGTGGCTCGTATCGGTCAACAGGGGGTGGAGAACGAGAGCGTCGGCGATCTCGGCGTTCATTGCCTGTGAAGATCAATAGTCAGCAAGTGATCAAATCATCAAAGGGATCGCTCGGCAAGACGAACCAGGAGACCTCGCACGGTAGAATCCATCGCCTCTCTCCTCCCTAGTTCTAGAATCGTCACGGCTCCATGTTCTCTCATTTGGCGATCGGGCCGCGCCATCCCGATAGGAAGAATAGGAATCCATTCTGTCTGGCGCTAGATCAGGGAATTGGTCTCAGATTGGTGGTCAATCAGATATTGTCGAACATCAGAGGCAACGACGGTCCCTATGGAGGCTTCAATTGCAAGAGCGCCCTATTGCGTGGCGGTAAAATGGCTGTTAGAGAAGACATTCTGACCCAAGATCGGACAAATAGTAGACACAGAAAAAAGAGATTTAAAAGGGAAAAGAAAGAAGAAAAGACATGAATAGCAAAATAGCTGATGCCAAATGATGGGACAAGTAGAGGCTCGGCAGGTAGGCAGGAGGACGAGAGGAGAGGAGAGGACAGAGAAGAAAAGAGGCAGAGAAATGCCGGCCGATTGCCGAAAGCTTGGTTCAAGGGGGCAGGGAGGAAGGACAATCAATGCAGCAGCAGCAGCAGGAGAGGAGAAGAAAAGGAACGGTGAGGAGAATGAATGAATGAGAATGAGAATTGAGGATTGAGGCAAGAAAGGGACGACGAACTGAATTGATAAAGCGCGGCTCTGGCGAATTGCGCGACGTGTTTGATGCGCCTTTAGGAGTGAGATAATGAGATGTAGAGGTTCAAGTTGGCAGAGGCTGAAGCATAACGAGGGTGGAGCCGAAGACGGCCGCGACACGCGCACTTGTGGGGGAGTGGCAGTGGGTTTGGGGGCATGCGCACTGTGCGGCAGCGCATATCCTCGGCCCCCAATGCTTATCGGTTAGAAGTATATCCCGGCACTAGTCCGCTAGAGACGCCTGACGCCATGCGCTGTGCACAGTAATCACAGTAGCCACATGCCGCAGCTGGCACTGTAGCTCTCCGTCCACACGTGTGGCCACTCCAGTAATGGACGTCCTTATCTAATCACGACCAGGCCTGTGCTCCACCACCGGCTGGAGAGTGGCGATCTCCGAACCCGATTGTGCCTGTCCATGTACATGTGCCCAACTTTGTTTCTGGCTTCCCCAGCTTCAGAGGCGTCATCTTGCTTACTAGCCTGCATTCTCCAGCCTGCCGATTATCTTATATCTGGCTCTCCCTTCTCTCTTACTTCACCGTTTCGAATTGACAATCGCTCGCGTGCCCATAGGATGCCGCAGTTGAACCCGCTATTATATCCTGCATTGGGAATCAGCTGCCAAACGGGCTGACACAGCAGAGCAGAGCCGTCGAGATGGAGCGGTTCCAATACAACAGCGCGGTTGAAACATTCCGCGATGAGGAATACCCAATGCTGCAAGGTAAGTGTATCTGGGTCTTGTGTCATGCTATTATAGATTCTGTTTATCTAATCCAATCGAATCTATATAGATTCCGTATACTTGGATCATGCTGGATCCACCCTCGCCTCAAGGTCTCTAATGGACGCCTTTGCCAAGGACATGACATCGGTGCTGTATGGGAATCCCCATTCCGCATCATCACCATCTCAACGCTCTTCATCCCGGATAGACCAAGTACGAGTCCGCCTATTGGACTTCTTCAAAGCCGATCCTGATCAATATGATTTGGTCTTTGTGGCGAATGCAACTGCTGGCGTGAAGCTAGTGGTTGAGGGCATGAGGTCCCTACCTGAAGGTTATGTCTTTGCCTATCACCAAGCTTGCCACACAAGCGTGGTAGGGGCAAGAGAAGAAGCACACCAAAGCGTCTGCCTCGATAACACGGCTGTTCGGTCTTGGTTAGACGGAGATGATCCGTTCAGGCCAACAACTACTGGTACTACTGCCAGATTATTCGCCTACTCGGCTCAGTCTCACATGGATGGGAGGCGATATCCAATATCGTGGGCCAAGGAGCTGAAGAAGAGGGAGGCTCAATCTTCGTCTCGAACGTTGACACTCTTAGACGCGGCCTCACTCAGCGCCACCTCACAGCTCGACCTTTCTGACCCTCAGTTCGCTGCTGATTTTGTTGTACTAAGTTTATACAAGATCTTTGGATTTCCCGACTTGGGCGTTCTACTTGTTCGTCGCTCTGCAGAATATGTATTCAGCCATCGAAGGTACTTTGGTGGCGGCACGGTAGACATGGTGCTCTGTGGGGACGAACAATGGCACTCTCCAAAGTCTTACTCTCTTCATGAACGCCTGGAAGACGGGACACTGCCATTTCACAGTATCATTGCCGCTGACATAGCAATATCGACTCATCAACGGCTTTTCGGCTCCATGGATCAAATTAGTGCTCATACGGCTTACCTCAGTCGCGAGCTATGTCGTGGCTTACACAGCTTACGACACGCAAATGGAAACCCCGTCTGTCACATTTATTCAGAAATACCAGATGATGCGGCGCCTATCGAGACTGGCCCAGTCGTTTCCTTCAACATCAGGGATAGTCGGGGCTTATGGATTGGCCTCGCTGAGTTTGAGAAATTGACAATCTTGAAGAAGATGCATGTCAGAACTGGAGGCGTGTGCAGCCCCGCAGGCCTTGCATCAGCTCTTGACTTGCAGCCGTGGGAAATGAAGCGAAATCTCTCTTCTGGAATTCGATGTGGCGAAGACAGTGGTCGGTTCACCAACAAACCCACCGGAATTATACGTGCTAGTCTGGGAGCAATGAATACCAAGTCGGACGTTTCTCGTTTCCTGGCTTTCGTACAGGAATTTTTCGTTGAAGAGAACATCAGAGTTCCGAATCAGGTCAGTGCCATGACGAGAACCGTTGGCGCTACGAGAAATATTCAAGTCAAGGCTATCACGGTATATCCAATCAAAAGCTGCAGTGGCTACACTGTCCCACCAGGGGTTCGTTGGGAAGTACGACCAGAGGGCCTTGCGTGGGATCGTGAATGGTGTTTAGTCCACCGAGGGTCAGGCCAGGCTCTCAGTCAGAAACGCTATCCCCGAATGGCCTTGTTACAACCTCTGCTACTGTTCAATGACAATGTGCTACGTGTGAAATACCGCGGAAGTGCACCCAAAGGGCAGCCAACGCAAGTAGACATACCGCTATCCAACAATCCCTCTCTGTTCGACACCGATTTCCGACAAACAAGCTCCAGGGTGTGCGGGGAGAATATTTCCGCGCAATCATATCTTTCGGAAGAAATCAATGACTTCTTCACTAATTCACTCGGGGTTCCATGTGTACTGGCGAGATTTCCAGCAGGAGGCCGCGGAGCTAGTAGCAGGCTATCAAAGGCTCGGATGCAGAAGCACCAGCGGACAGAAAAGGCTCAGAGTGGGCAGCCTTCTCCGTTCCCTGGTGTTCCATCTCCCCCTGATTCGGACTCTGAACAGCAGCAAAGCCAACCAGGCAAGATTCTCCTCTCCAACGAGAGTCCCATTCTTATGATATCCACCTCTAGTTTAGAGATGCTGAACAAGACCATTATGGAGACTGGAGAATCTGCCGTGGATGAATCAGTGTTTCGAGCAAACATCGTCGTTGAGGCATCCCCAGGCCATCATAGTCATACAGCCTATTCAGAAGATATGTGGCAGAGAATCAGCATTGGAAACCACAGCTTCAAACTCCTGGGAGCCTGCCAGAGGTGCCAAATGGTATGTGTTGATCAGACGACTGGGGAGAGAAGACAAGAACCGTTTGTCACATTGGCAAAAACAAGGAGGCTGAATGGCAAAGTCTATTTCGGCACACACATGCGCCATGAACCGCTGGAACAAGACGAGGAATCGAATGGTCCAAGTCCCACAATACAGGTTGGGGACGCGGTTGTCGTGGATGAAGAGCAAGGAGAGGAGGAAGAGGAGGAAATTCCAGGTGCTGGCGGTAATCGATAGCCCGGATGCGATATTTTAAGAAACACACAAGAATAGAACGACTCTCTCAGAGCACATGAAGATGGCTATGCTACCGGAACTATTGTCTGAGGCGTCTGGCCTTGAATTCCTCGTTCTGGCGACGCGTGCATGGATACGCGAATCATCCTCTCACTCTTCAGAGAGGGGATGCTTACGGTTTGTTGGTCCGTCTTCCAGTGTCCTCCCTTCACTTCTCTTTGTCTCAAAGTCCCAGTGCGTGTCGCCACATTCTCGCCAGGGGCTATGGAATATTCCATTCCTGGCTCTACCACTATGGCTTATGTAAAATGTCTTACTTGAGCTTCAGCCTCAACCCGGAACCAGCGCGTTCCTGAAAATTATAGCCAGTGGCTGGAAGCAGATGGTGTAGTTCTGCATCCGTTGCCAACCACAGTCTCAATCAGGAAGCGGCATCGCTATTCACGTACGGAGTGCCATCTGAAACTTGCTCAGTTGTTTACGGCATCTGAAATTAAGGGCTGAATCAAACTATCGCCTATCGGAGCTTGAGCTTATTCCATTGCGGCTGCGTGGCTCTCTGGTGACTGACTCTACATATCATGTGGATAGTCTGAACCTTCTTAAGAGCCACGCATCGGCATGATCCCAACCTTTTTGTTTTCTCCTTTAACATTCCTAAAAGTATGATTCAAATGCTTCCATCTGTACGAAAGTTACGATGCGGCCTCGACTCTGTGGCGATTCACTGGAAAACAAAATCCGCGCCCAATATGGATGATACACTGTCTTAGGTTTGCCCTGCCACGGGGCTTGAGACTTACTTTTAAAGATTTTGTTCATATAAGAAGCGATGGGCAGCCAAATTATTCTCCTCTGCATTCTTCACCTTAACTGAGCATTGCCATACGCTCCCTTTCACACTACTCGCAATGTTCAAACTCCTTTGCGTCGTGCTGCCCGTTGTGGCGAGAGTCGCGGTGGCCACTCCAGCTACTCTCAAAGCCAGATGTGATGATCCTACAGCACATCCATCACCACTTACTGAACCAGCGTCGAATTTCCCGGCTGCTGATTTACCCTTTGATCTTCCCCCGATCGAACTGGAGCCTATAGACCCCGCTGATCTAGAGTCGTTCGGTACAGAGGAGCCTTGGCTATCTGTTTCCCCTTCACTACCAAACGAACCTAGTCCTGCGCCAGAGGACTTTGAGTCTCCTTCACCAGCAGACTTTGAGTCTCCTGCTCCAGACTTTGAGTCTCCTTCCCCAGACCTTGAATCTCCTGCTCCAGAGGACCTTGAATCTCCTGTCTGGTCTCCTTCTCAACCATCACCGCCGGATTCCAATCCCAATTTTCCTGGGCTCGATAATACCACTGATTGGGACGATAGCCACAGCTCTAGGCAGGGATTTTCCGATTCTTCAAGAAAAAAGAATGTCGTCTATTTCACCGACTGGTAAGTTATCACACGCTTTATCGATTCACGTTAGATGGATGCTAATGATACTAGGAGCATATACAAGGCAGGCTTTCTGCCTCAGTATCTCCCCACAAGTGATATCACCCACTTGCTCTACGCGTTTGCCGGAATCGCACCAGATGGATCTGTGTAAGTTATAACTTAAAATCCCATCCAGAGAGTCAAATACTAACAACCGGTGAAGCGTCTCGTATGACGAATGGGCCGACGAGGATAGGATTCTAGGCAAGCGTGACGTCGTCCACGGTGCCATCGAGCAAGTCTTTTTGCTGAAAAGCAAGAACCGCCACATGAAGACTCTGCTCTCCATCGGTGGCTGGACCGCGTCCCAAGAGGGAAAGTTTGGGCCTGCCATTGGCTCTGCCGATGGTCGACGCCGCTTTGCCGAGTCTGCGGTCAAGTTTCTCGCTGACTGGGGATTCGATGGCCTTGACATTGACTATGAGTATCCGGAGACTCCAGAGGACGCGCAGAACTTTGTCTACTTGCTCCGGGAGGTTCGAGCAGCCTTGGATAATTACGCAGCCCGCCACGGCCAGCGGTATCGCTACCTCCTCACTGTGGCGACATCTGCTGGACCTGACCACTACAAGATGCTGGACCTAGAGGCGATGGATCAGTATATCGACACCTGGCATCTCATGGCTTATGACTATGCTGGCAGTTGGGATGATGTGGCTGGACAGCAGTCCAACGTCTTCATCGACCACCAAAACCCCGACAGCACAAAGTTCAGCACTGACAAGGCAGTGGACGCCTATATCAGACGAGGCGTCGACCCTAGCAAGATTGTCCTCGGCCTTCCTCTCTATGGCCGCTCATTCGAGAATACGGACGGTCTTGGTAAGCCCTACAATGGAATTGGGCCGGGTACTATCGAGCCGGGAGTCTATCTCTACCGCGACCTTCCCCGACCCGGTGCTACTGTTCACGTCAACCGATATACCCTCTCTGCATACTCTTACGACCCTTCGGCAAGGGAGCTGGTTTCCTTTGATAACGTCGAGACGGCGAGACTCAAGGCCGAGTATCTCCAGAGCAGGGGCCTTGGAGGTGCCGTCTTCTGGGAAGCCTCTGGTGATCGTTCTGGAGAAGATAGTCTGATTCGGACGCTGGCTAGAGAGATGGGGCGTCTGGATTATTCCACGAATATGCTGAGCTATCCGGAGAGTCGGTTTTCCAATATTCAGAATGCATCATAGGGAGCCTTGGTGTGATTTAGGGCGGGAGGTTGATTTTTGATGTAAATTAAATGACACGGTCATGAAGGTTTCATCGCATGGATGGCGTTTGGGGGGTTTAATAAATAGTTTTGTTTTGGTGGAATTATTCAGGTTCTTTAATAGAATAGGGAGTGAAGATCCCATTTCATAATAAATTACTGTTCACTTATACATAATCGGTTCTTCCCATCAGAGAAGGTATGGTCGATCGATTGCTTGTCTGCACCTGAAGGCACGAGGCTGTGGCGACGCCAGAGCCTTGCATATTTCAGACATCCCAACGCACCAATCAAGAAACGCTCGCATATTGCGGCTGAGTGTGTGCCTCTTATGCAGCCTGATTTCTGCCCGCTTCTATTTTGCCATTTCTCATCATGTTGCGAGTCTCAGTATCAACTTGATCTAATTTTTTCCCCTACAAAGCATCTTTCTATACACTAATGTATGATATATCTATATTTCTTTAGTAGCTGCTGCTATATTTATATTTCTCTAGTAACTGCTGCTATATTTATATTTCCCTAGTCACTGCTGTTATATTTATATTCAGTATCAATCAGTCGCGTCCCTGAGGAATCTCTCTGCCAACATGGATCTCATTGGTGCTGCGGGCAAGATTATATCTCTCATCGAAACTGGAATTCAAGTTTCCGATCAGCTCAAGGCAATCGCCAAGTCGGAACACAAGTTGCCGCCTGACTTGGTGCATCTTCATAACAATGTTCAACAGATCATGGAGATAATAGAGGCGCTTCCCTCTATAGGAATAGGTTCGATCAACAATGAGAGGGTCGGGTTGCTGGAAGATAGGGCGAAGAAGATCTCCAGCAAAGTGATCGCTATCATGGATGAAGTCAACCCAAAGTGGCGGCAGAAGCAACACACTTCTTTGACTCTGTTGAGATCATTCCTGAAGAAGAAGAATATTGATCCAATTGAGCGGGACTTCAAGCAGCTACAAGAACAGATGAAGCTTGCTCTACTTGAGCTCGTCTGGTAGGTCACCCTCAAGCCCCCAATAATGAATGAGCAGAGTATAATAGTGAGAGCTTTTTAGTCAGTCGAGCTCTGAAGCCAAATCACAATACGAGGAATTGTGTAGGAGGGCTAGTCATGGCGATGAGCGTGTGATTGGCATTGAGGGCTCAATGCACCAACTTAGCCAGCGACTACATACCGTTCAAGACTCGATATACAACCTCGGCAAACAGGTTGGATCGGCTGCCCTCGCTGAAGACGAATTCCAAAGGCGAGCAGCTCATATGTTGGCCTTGGAGAGGAATCTTGCGACCATTCTGACGAGATTAACGATCGGGTTTCAAGAAAAGGATTTGAAAGCCAACGCAATAGTCAAATCAGACCCTGGAACTTTCGAGTGGATAACTCAAGGTTCTAACTACAGCCACGAGTACCCCAATACTCTAAACGATGAGGAAAGACGTGCTTACGACGAATGCGATCCAAACATGCTCGAGATATACGCAGAAGCCTCGCATAATTTTCGATCTTTCCTACAGGGTCCATCTGGGGCTTTTCTTATATTGGGGAAACCTGCTTCTGGAAAGTCCACGCTCATGAAGCATCTCATTGGTGATCCAGTTGTCTCACAGGATCTTGAACAGTGGGCCGCGGGAGAAAACAAAAAGCTAATGAGAGCAATCTTTTTCTTCTCTGTTACACAAGGCAGTGGCGCATTATCGTCCGAGGAGAGCCTATACAGATCTCTTTTATTCCAAATTCTTCGCCAATGCCCGGATCTAGTGGATGAGGTATTACGTGGGGAGGCCAGTCTATCAGAGTCAATTCCGCTTCCCTCTGAAGCTGTCCAGGACGCCATCCGATATATTCTCTCAGATAAATCCACCCTGGCTAACCAGTACTGCTTCTGTCTATTCATTGATGGACTTGACGAGTACCGATCAAATTATTCGGAGGCCAAACGCGGGAAGACACAAAACAATTATGATATTAGTGAATTGGCACATCACTTGGTGGAGTGGTGTCGACACGAAGCCAGCAACACCAAGATAATTTTCTCATCAAGAGTGATACCAGCCTTGGATGACCAATTCTCCGCAAAGGAAAAGATGTTGCTACATTTCCATACAAAGAGGGATATACTTCAATCTGCCTTTTCAAACTTCAAGAGGCATCCCGAGGCAATCCCTGAGAATTATGTTGAACTCAGTACAGCCATATGTGATCAGGCACAAGGCGTATTCTTGTGGGCTCGCCTCGTGATCAAGGATATACTTGATGCTTATACGGATGGCGTTGCGCCTGATACATTTCAAGACAGAATCAAAGAAACGCCAACTGACATCGCTGATCTGTACGCAAAAATTATGGAGAGAGTAAAAGAGCAGGACAGGCAGGCGTCAGCGGCGATTCTGCGCCTCGCAGCCTTTCAGCCAGCCTATTTCCGTTTAAATACTCTTGCCTGTGCTTGGCTGGACAACCTCCTCAATGACGCCGACTTCCCATGCAATGAGCCGGCGTCGGTGTACAGCAACGAGAAAGTTGGCCAACATCGCAAAAGGGCCATCCAGCGTCTGTCCGCCTTGACTCACGGAATCTTGGAGGCCCAAGATATTGAAAAAAGGCATGACGCCGAGGATATAGCGCCTTTCTTCCAATCCGAGATCGTTTTCTTACATCGCACTGCGCAAGACTTTATTAGAGGCCTCCTGACGAGAGTTGCCGAAGTGGCAGCCCATGACATCCTCCCGTGGCTACAGGGAAGCGACAATGTCAGCGGAGATAATTGGTCACAGAGTTGGCGCACTAATCTCTTCGTTCGAATATTCCACGCCGAAGTGAGATTCGGCATGCCTCGCCCAGACGACTACGGCAAGCCTCACGAGGACCTTTTGGATTTCGGTTTCTGGGCGGAAGATCTTAGCCAATTGCAGCTCTCAAATTTTGAAACTCTGTCGAAATTTTCCCGATTTTCGAATCATTACAGAGATTATTTCAAGGATTGTGACAGGGGCGTGGCCCTCTACAGTGGTGGCCCTAGTGGTGGCTCTAGTTTTTCAAGCAACCGGCGGCCGTATTTCCCGTGGAGATACAGCGTACAATGGGCCATTTCCAAAGGCCAAGACGTGAGTTCATGGATCCAAAAGAGACATGTTTCTCGTAGATTGAGTTCTCGTATTGCTCTTTCTTATATCACATTTTGGGCGGCTTCAGGATCTGTGAATGGACTCAAATGGCTTTTACAGCACAAAAAGGTTTGTGCCACTGACGAGCGCCCAGTTTGGCGGGTCGCCAGGCATGACGAGATTTTGAAAAATTTAGTAGAGGCTAGAGAAGCTGAAGAGGGACATGTTGATGAAGACTGTTCCTGTGGAGATTTTGATGCTGGCCCCATTCAGCAATACCGCAAATGGGTCCAAATCTGGTTGATTTTCCTGTATACGTTTGGAATCAGAGCCTGGAAAACAGCGGCTCGGGCTCAGTATGTGAAGCCGGAATCCTTGGAGAGGCACTGCAAGATGCTGGAACTGTGGCTCCGCTACGGGGCAGCAACTGATGCTATTATACTCATTGCCCCTGAAAGGGAAGAATGCATCGCTGAATTCGACGTCGAGAAAGTATCCTATGTCGAGGTAGAACAACTTCTCCAGTTAGGTAAAAAACCTGCCAACCTTCAGAATCTCCAATCTTTGCTTGCCAGGCGGCGATGGGCTTCATGGCTGACAGGTTGGATCATGTGGGCGTGGACCTCGTGGATAGTACGCTGGGTATTATGCGCATGGGCATATCACCCTCAGTTCCTGAAGAACACTGGTGCTGTTCCCGTTCGGAAAAGATATCGACAGGCATCTATCCGAGAGCTTTCCCAGTTCGACTGGGAGATATACGGCGTCGCATCTGATGATGATGAGTTGGTTGGAGAGTTCTATTATCAAATTGCGTGATAACAACAAGCAGCAAATGAGAGCTCCTGGATAAACAACAATCACATTGTTGATGGGGTCCCAGGGCCATTCCAGTGGAGGACAGAAAACCCGAGACCAAGAAGATTTCAAACACCCACGAGTTAAATCATACGCCTGTAAAGGGAGTAGCTGCTAAATCTATATTTTACAATAACTACTATTATATTTATATTTCTCTAGTAACTGCTACTATATTTATATTTATTTATAAGCCGCTATTATATTTATATTTCTTTAGTAACTACTACTATATCTATATTTATCTACTAGCTGCTACTATATCTATATATATTTAGTAACTGCTATTATATTTATATAAGTAATAAAAATAAGGTGCTGACTGAATAGGCGTTCCTCCCAAAAGCAGTACTCGAGTCAATAAGGTGCTTATATTAGGTATTAACCTCCCCTGCGAGGACTGTTGGGCCCCTCTCCCGAAGTGTGGACTGACGTTGACTTCAAGCTTGAGCCTGCAGGCGTTAGTGCTGGGCAGAGATACCTACTCCATCATTCATTTTTAGGCCCGCCAATTTGGAGGCAGTGAAGCGTCATGTCTCGGGTAAAAACAAGACGACCTCCTCGGACAGGAGGAAGGCATTCGATGATGCCACTGAAAGAGCCCTTAGGGCCCTTGAATCTGGAGACTCACTTGTGGTGCCAGAATGGGTATGCACTTATTCATCTGTGGTCTCGCTTTTTCTGTCATCCGCTTGCCATTCAGTATCTAATCACATATCGAAATGCAAAGCATTCGTGATCAACTTATAAGAAACCTCTCTTAGATTGGTGAACAGTTTTGGCTTGGATGAAGCCCATAAACACGTTGTCAATCTTAGAAACTTCGGACTAGCTTGGAGTATTCCACTCAACAGCAGTATCACATCTCGAAAGAAACCAGCGAGCAAACTATTCAGCGTAACTTGATGAAGAGACTCCAGAGCACATACAGCCAGACACGTAGCGACTGATGATATTAATATCACTCTACCCTAAAAGAAACCTAAGAAACGTGCATAAAGCAACTATCTCTCAGAAGTTCCAATCTCACTCTCCTGCCAAGCATCGCAATTTTCATCATTCATCTTTCTCATCAATATCACATTCCCCCATCAGTCTCATCAATGCAATAGCATTAAATCTGCAAACGAAGTTGTCCCTTTAGCCAAACACTTTAGAACACCCGTCACTTAAATAATGTTTAAAGATGATGAATTAATTGGGGACTTTTGTTATCAAGCGGCGTAATCATGAAGTGATAACTGAGAGCTCAGAGATAACAGGTAATCGTATTGACGAGTTTCCACGGCTATTCGATGCCCGATAACATGCTATAAGATGGAGCATTCATTCATGGTCAACTTAGACGAACTTCCCTCAAATAGCGACAAAATGATATTGTCAATCTACCCTAAAAGAAGACTCAACAACCGTAAACAAAACATCCATTCCACACCAGAAGTCACAACCTCACTGTCCTGCCAGCCATCACAGTTTTGATCTTTCTCATCAATATTACATTCTCCTACCAGTTTCATCAACGCAATAGCATTAAATCCGCCAACAAAGTTATCCCTCTACTCAAACACTTAAACACTATCATTCTAAATAATGTCCTTTTCTTTCCGATTTCCTTTCAAGACAAAAAACGCAGCAAGAACAAATTACCTAACTATTTCACATGCCATCCTGATTTTGTCCATCCCCCGGGGTATGAGAAGCGTCAACGCCGTGAAAAGCATCTCCGAAAGCCGAGTCCTCCATGTCCATCTGCAGATCCAGGTCGTCATCGCCGAGTCCGCCTGCTGAGCCGTCCAGCTCCGGGGCATCGTAGCCCGCGAGGGCATCGCCCGCCGTGTCTAAATCGCCTAGAGAGCTAAAGTCATTCTGATCAAAGGATACAGAGCCTCCTTCTGTAACCGCGGGGGTCGCTGCTGCTGAGGGCACCTTTGCGGCCGCTGGTGTTGGTGGTTTGGCATCATCGCCCTCTGCACTAGTCGTGGGAGCGGCAGCAGGAACAGGGGCGGTAGTCGTGGCGGCAGCATCAGCAGGAGGTTGTGTTGTTGTCTGAGCCGCATCGTTAGCCGTTGCCTGGTCGTCATCTTTGGGAACCACGACCCAGTCTCCACTACCAGTGCCGTGGTCGGGCGTAGTTCGTACCTCGTTCTCGGCAGTAGTATCAGTTCCGCCCATTTCTACGTCTCCCGAAGGCTGTGGGGGAGCAGCTGAAGGTGCAGCGGCTGCGGGAGCCGGTGAAGCGGCATTTGCAGCTTGTGCTGGAGTAGCTGTGCCTGACTGACCGGCTGAGAGATTGGGCTGAGGCGTTGGGAAGTTGTTGACCGGAGTTGATGTGGAGGAGAATCCAGTGTGCATTTGATCGAGTAATCCAGATGCTGTATCACCCATGTCCATGTCAGTTTCACCCATCATTGCACCGCTTGCTTGAGAACCCGCCCGAGATGGCTGGCGAGAAAGTTCTGCAGTTGAACCTGGCGCTGGCGGCTCAGGAGCGGGAGCCTGATAACCTCCCTCCTGGATGCGCTTGGAGAGCGGCAGGCTGACTATCTTGCGGCCCGTCGATGATTCCACCTGCTGCACAACTTCTTCGATGGAGTGTTTCGAAACATGGCGGCCCACGGGCTCATCCTCGGATTGGTGCTTGCCGTGTGCTGATCCATGCCCGTCCACAATGTTTCTCAGCTCTTTCTCCTTTATTTTCAGCAGCGAGTGCTCTTTCAACGCAGTCATTGTCTTTTGGTGCTCTTCTTCCATCTTCTGGATCTCGGCTTGCGTAGAGCTGACATACTTGTCGACGCGCTTGCGGAATTCGTCTGCCTGGCCAGGATCCAAGCGTCCGATGTATGCCTTTTCAGGGGCCTGGCTGTATGCTTCGCCGCCCTGGGCAGTAAAAATGCCCTCTGTTAGCGATGCCAGTTCACCTTTGAGACCCAAGCCGAGGTCTGCCGGTGTGATCTGACTTATTCTATAGGCAGAAGATAGGATTTCCTCCATCCACTCGTGATTTTGCTGGTATCGACTCATTGATATTTCTCTTGGCGTCAAGTGATCGAACATGTCTCCCCTCGAGATATCCTCATCGTCATCAAAGGCGGCATCGACAGGGGGGATTCCTGGTGGAAGCACTGCCTGCTGAGCCTGAGCCTGGCCATGGCGAGCCCTCTTAGGAGGCGGGCCAGGTGGTGGTGGCTGGGCAGGATATGCCATCTGCTGAGGCACACCGCGAGGGTTCATCTGGGGGCCCATCTGCTGGCGAGTGAGCTCCGGGAGTGAAGGCCAGTTGACTCTATCAGACAGCATGAACTCCTTTCGGCGGATCTGGCCTGCCCTCTGAAGAAAGTGGCGCTGTTGCATGATGGCATTGACCCTCTCGTCATAGGGAATCATGGCAACAGGGACGCGATCGTTCATCTCGGCAGGACCGTAGTGCACAATGAACAAGTTTGGGTCTGGCTGCGGGGGGTTGGGGTGGCCGGCGACGGGAACAAGTCGGAATCGTCGTCGAGCGTGGAGGGTGAATTGTTCGCCGGGGATATAGCCTGCTTTGAGGTAGTATATCTCGAGCATCTGCAGTCGCGCGTCAATCAGTATTTAGAATATTCATGAATGGCTTAATGGTGAAACCAACCAGTCCATTGCCCAAATCATGCTTGTAGATCTGCTCGGGCGGTGCCCAGACGAAGCCATCCGTCGCGAAATTGGTCCCCAGCCTGGAGAGAGGCTGCCATGTCAGCAGGATGGTGCCGTCGGCGGGCTTATCGAGATATGTCCAGAAGAAGGGCGCCTGGTCTCTGGCAATCTGGGGCGCATTCATAAGCCACTTGGCAACCTCGTTGAAGTCGAGCCGGGGGATCGCAGGGTATCGGTACGACGAGATGAGGTGAACATGCGGCATCTATATTCATCCTGTATTAGCAGTGGTTCTAGTACATGGTGATGCCTGCAATTCGGCATTCGAGATAAGAGAGCACTTACAAGGTCCTGGGGGACGCTGTGGCTGGGATTTGGTTGCGCCATGCTGGGTGCTGTCGGCTCTATGGCGACTCGACTCGTGCAGCTTCAGGCATGCAAAATGCGCAGCCGGAAAGGCACAGATTTTGGCCGGGACGATGGTGGCAGATCCAATGCGCGCGGCACGTGAAGAGCGCCGATGGACCTGGAGATGAGGCGGAAAGTGGAAAAGGCAGATGCAGCGGCCGGGATGCGAAAGATGCAGAGCGTGAGATGCGGCTGTCGTTTGAGTCGCGCGAAACCCGAATTTGTCGCGACGAGGCTGCAGCTGGGCTTTGAGCCAATCATGGACCGGTATTAAAGATGAGAGTGGGGCAGTATTTAAATAGAGGTAGCCTTGCAATGCATGGAACGAGTTCCTCAATGAGAGCAAGTATAGATACAATAAATATAATGTACTTGATTGCCTATTTCATATTATGAATGCTTTACTCAATGAGCGACACATTGATCTACTCTATCCTTCATCCGTTTGGGACAAATAATCTACTTTAACGTGCCTTGAAGAGCGGGTCTTAGATTACCTAGGTAGTACACATAAGCCAATCACTCATCGTTCCTGTACCAGCGATGTGTGAGGTCACTGTCAGGATAACGAACCCATCGCCATTCTATCCAATGACTTTTTTACATGCTATAATGAATGAATTAATTTAAATTTAATAAAATATTCTGTAGACATCTACCTAGTACTCACCGTGTCAACTGTCACATGATTCTCTTCACATCTGCTGCCAGCCGTCGTCCCATCACGTGACCCTTCCGTTGCCTCGCCGATTTTAGATCTCGATATCAACAACCAGTGGCCAAACCGCCACGCTTCTCGAATCTACCAAACCCGCCAAAACTCTTTTCTCGAAATCTCGATACGCGCCCACAACCAGCCGCGCACGCAAAACACGGACTCGAATTCGTGGGGACTTTGAGCCAAAGGAACGCTCAAAGGTACGTTTATTACTTTGCACAGCTGCGAGACTCCCATCAGCCATAAGAAAACCAAAGAAAAACGGGGTTTGTTCATCATGTCACATCCACCACCTCCAGGCACGAATCTCCCTGCGCGCCCGCCCGCCAGCACATCGAGGCCGGGCTTCAGATCGAGCTTCAACCCGTCGGGCCAGTCCTCTGCCGCACCGGCATCGTCATCGTCGACGTCGTCGTACTCGAATGCAAATTCCGCGCGAGCAGCCGCCGCCTCGAGCTACCCAGCTGCCCAAGCCCACTATGGCTCGTCCTACTCGAGCTATCCTAGCCACGGCGCGGGCTCGTCCGTGAACCGCTCTGCTTCGGGATACTCGTACCCTCAAGCGGGCAATCAGCAGCAACACTACCCCCAGCAACAACAAACGCAAAGCTACGCCCCTCATGGCTATTCGCAGCAGCAATCGCAGTCGTACCAGGGACAGTCATACCAGGCCCAACCGTATCAGGCCCAGCCGTACCAAGCAGCACCGCGTATCCAGAACCCTTTCCCTACGCCGGGTGCTGCTGCTGCCGCTGGGCCCGACTACGATCCGGACATGGCTGCCCAGATTGCCCAATGGCAGAGCGCCTACGGCCCCCGCGAAACCGACAAGGACGGCAAGCCCGTGCCGGCGCCAGAGTACGCGAAGCCAGAGGTTGTAGACCCGACTGCGCAGACGGACAAGAAGAAGACTGTTGTGAGAGAGGGCGGCGGCAAGAAGTGGACGGACGACACGTTGCTGGAATGGGACCCTTCCCACCTGCGCCTCTTTGTTGGAAACTTGGCGGGCGAAACCACGGACGAGTCTCTTCTCAAGGCGTTTGCCCGGTGGAAATCCGTGCAAAAGGCTAGAGTCATTCGTGACAAGCGCACGACAAAGTCAAAGGGATACGGCTTCGTCAGCTTCAGCGACGCCGACGACTTTTTCCAGGCGGCCAAGGAGATGCACGGCAAGTACATCCAGAGTCATCCCGTTGTCGTCAAGAAGGCCAATACGGAGATTAAGACGACAAACGTCAAGAATAAGGGACACAACAACAAGAAGAAGGGCGGCAACAGCGGTAATGGTAACCGTGGCAATGATTCAGGGGCTGGAGGGTATGAGCCGAATCTTGGTCCTCGATCGGGTTCTGGCGTTACCAAGGCTGGTCAGAAGACGAAGAATGGTTTACGCCTTTTAGGTTAATGGAGAAAGGGGAAGAGTCGATTCTTTTGATCGCTTAGAACACAAGATGTCTATTGTTTCATGCTATTTTATGTTTGAGTCTACGCATTGGCGTTGGGGAAAGGGAGGAACTTTATCAGGACATACCCGTACATGGAAATAAAAAAAGGGATTACTTTGATGCATACATATAGTGTAAAAATACAACACATGGCCTTTGTTAATACGAAAGCATTTGTCCAGTATACACCTTCATATTTCACATGGGGTATCTGTTTCGCCCTCTGCTCTAGCCGTCTGTCTAAATGCTTTCCCGTCATGCATGAATCAACACATGCTGGTTTATCAAAACCATCTCTTCCTCCTCCTTCATATCTTCTCTCCAAATCTGCCCTTGTAAAATAAAACAACATTCGGTTAGCCCATTAAAAAGAAAAACAAGTTTTATGTGCTCCAGTTTGCATCCCCCCTGTCCCGTTCCATATCTTCCCATTCAAATGCTTTAACAATGATAATAGGTACCAGGCTTTCTGACAAGATATATATATGTGTATGTGTTTGTGTGTGCAAGAAGCCTTGGTTGGCCTAGAAAAGACCTCGAAATGACAGCCAGTATACAAGAAAATTTATAAAAAACGACGTGGTATGTAGGGCTGAAATTGCCCAATGTTGCGTATATATGTATGTTCGATGTGCATTCCCTTTTCTTCTCGTTTAACTATCCCTTCTTAGCAGACGATCTCTCGATGCATCTCTTTGGTGTGAGGACCGCACGCCGTTGGGCTGAATGTCACCGTCAGACGTGACGAGGGCGTCGCCCCTCTCCATGTTCTGTGCAAGGAGACCCGCCGTCTCCTCGGCGCTGTCGTCGTTTTCAAAGTCGCTGGCGCTAGTGCTCATGCCAGCATCGACATCGGTGACGCGGACGTGGACTTGGACCTGGGCCTCCTCGCGCATCTTGCTAATCTTGACGTAGTTGTATGCGATAATGGCCAGCATGGTGGTGATGAGGCCGATGAAGTTGATGAGGGTGAGCTTGTCCTTGAACACGACGGAGGCGGCCGAGATGGTGACGACCTCCTTGAAGATGCCGGCGATGGAGAGCGTGACGACGGATGTACGCTGTAGTAAAGCGAACTCGGATGCCGTCATACAAAAGGCGATGCAGCCCGGGAACAAAAGAAACAGAGGCGTCATGAAGGTGCCCCATTCGGCACTAAGAGTTTTCAGTCCTTCCCAGAGGGGAACGAAGCCCTCGACAGGGATTGCAATGGAAAATAGAACCACAAACATGACTGGCGTGAGGAAGAAGATGCTAGAAAAGGGATTTGACGTCGCAGGGTTGCGGAGGAGCAGGATCTGAGTGAGGCCCCAGCGGAAACCGGAAAAGAAGGCTGCTGAAATGACGAGAGCGAAGCCACCGAGCTTGAATTCGACTTCACCAAACACCATGAGGATGACGCCCAGTGTCATGGTTCCAATGATGGCGACGAGGCGCCAGGTGGGCTTTTCGAGGCCAAAGGCGAATGCAAATAGGAGGACGAATGCGAGAGAGGAGGATTTGCACATGGCTTGACGAGTTGTTAGTTGGGTGGGATAAGTACCGGGATGGTTATCAAAAACTCACTATAAAATGTCAAGCTGATGAATTTAAGTGAAGTATTTCCCAAGCCAATGTCGAGACCGGTGGCAGCACCGCAAGGTCCAACCCTTGTAAGATAAAACATCTTGGACATGGTCGAGCTGTTCTCCGTTTCGTGCCGTGATCTGCCCATGTCGGATGTGTGGGATTTCTGTGGTCGTAATGACGGAATGAAGAAGAGCACGAGGCCGGAGAGGATAAATTGCACCACCATGTGCATCGACGTTGTGAATAGTGGGAACGCAAAGTTGAGGCGATCTTCGTCAAACATCCACTTGTTGTACTGCATGCCAATTCTGTCAGAGGAAACCATTGCACCAAAACCAAAAAGAAAGCAACTTTTGGCTTATAAAAGCAGTCAACTTACCAGTGAGATGGATAGTGAAAAGAAGTACCATAGCAGAATCAAAACAACATTGACCAGCAGCTTCTTGACGACGTCCTTGTCCGCTTCCTGGCGCTCTTCTTCCGACAACGACTTGTCACGCGCAATGCGCTGTCCCAGCTGTGTTATTCTCCGGCGCTTCTTCTGCCTCCGGGCACGCTCCTTGTTGCTCAGTCCCGTCTCCTCGTCGCTGTGTAGATCCTCATCGCTAAAGCTGGGTCTCCCGTGGCCTTCGTCGTCGTTTACAGAGTTGGTCGATGTGCTGCTGCTCCCGCCGTTTTCCTCCAACAAGTCTGAGCGGTCAGGCAAGCCGGCCGAAAGGTGTTTTCTGCCACCAGCGCCGGCAGCTGCTGGCCTCGCTGGTGCGGCTTGGGGAGCGTTGTTGAGGGCGCTGCTCTTCCGCCTCCTGTGTCCTAGAATGGGCTCCATCTCGATCTCGGTGCTGTTACTGTCGCCGGCCACTTGTGCAGAGGCGACTGCCGAGGACGAAGACTGGACAAACGCGCTGGTGGATGCGCCCTCTCGTCCAAACTCGGGAGAGGTGACGACGGAGGGGGAGAAGTCGGGGAAGGGCTCGGTGAGGGCGGCGTCGGTGTCAATGGCGATGGAGGAGCGGCGTCGATGAGGGTGAGGATGATCAGAGTGAGGATGAGAGGAGAAAGACATATTTTAGTCACAGCACAAACCAGGTGGTGGCAGTTGGAGTGCTGTGCTGTAATGTAATAATGAAGGGGGCATCCAGGACGGGGTTTGGCTGCCCATGCCCATGTCCGGGATCTGGTTGGCTGCCGGTCTACTTCTTTTGGTTGGAGCTGGACCGGGGCCTGGCCATCGACTCTCTCCGCTTCTGCGATGCAGCTAGAATGAAAATTGGGCCAGATGCTGGCGGATGACCAGATGGAGGAACAGATTTGCGGGAGGAGAAGAGAATAGAGAGAGAGAAGCGCGTATCCGTACCCGCCAATTGAGGAACGAAGTCAATGCTAGCAATGCAGAATCAATGCAGTGCGGTGGCCCAAGTACAAGTACAAGTACAAGTGCAAGTACCTGCAAGGGGGGGTGGAGTGTCAGGTGTTAGCCTCAGGGTCACCAGGCGCCTCTCGGGGAAGCCAGAGCGGCAGGGGGTCACTGACGGGCCCTGGAAAATGGAACCTAGAAGCCCAATTGAAGGCCTTCAGGGGACTTGGGGAGATGGGCGCTGAGATCAATGACAGAGCCCGACTACATATTTTGTTGTCAAACAAGAATGGGTACATTGAGGCAAACATTGAGCTTGATGTACAGTACAAACAAGTTCAACCATTCCTGATGGATAAAGGCGAGCAGCTTTCCTGCACTGTATGTAGCATCGCATTGTATTCAGGCGCGAAATAGTAGAACGGACCCCAAAAAATTGATCCAATATTCCCGCTTGCCAAGCTACTAAGACGGCTGTATTATTGCTGCCGCTGCTATTCACTCTTAGGCAGGAGCTAAAATACAAATTATTGCCACCTAAGCAGAGCAGACATTGGAGCTGCTTTTTCAAGATCCATTCCATTGATTCCATTACATATCGCAGATGGTCTCGATTGCTTGGCAGCATCTCATCTCCCTATAAACCCGCCAAGTGCTCTGCCTCAACCGAGTACGAAATCCCTGACAACAACCCGACCTCTTCCAATCCCGCCCATCGGACTGTCGCGTGCTCCGGCAGATACAAAGTCACTGTACACCATGAACGCAGACAGATGGAAATCTCCCCTCTCCAATCCAATGATTGATGCTTAATTGGGCCGTGTGGATACGGCAGCCAACCAGCCGGTGATTAGCGCAAACGGAAGAGCGAGAGCCATGCGCTGTCCCGGACATCCGCCTATTTCTCTGTGTAATGAGAGACTTTGATGTTGGCATGGAAGTCGGCACTTTGTTGTCTTACATTTTGATCTTCACAACAGAGGTACCTAGCAGGCAGTCTATGATGTAGATGCCAAGTCATCCTTAAGACACGGCAAACACGGATGTCACTCACGCAACCGGAAGACAAGAGACTCCCTCAACCAGCACCATCTATCATCTCATCTCATCTCCTCTCTCACCTCCCTGCAGCACAAACAAGTCCTGAGCAGCCGCAACAAGTATCGCCAACTTGGTAGCGCTGTTTCGGTCTGATTGAGCTGCCTGATCTCCTGAATTGAGCACTACTTAGTACTTTTTACCCCTGTCTATTTTAGTTGGCCCGGCCCCCGCTCCACGAGGCAAGGGTGAGACTGGTACAGTGTGGGAGGCCGTTGGGATACGTGCGCGCACTCTCAGCGAAACATTATGCGCACATGTGTGTGGGAGCTTACATGCGCACACAGGAGTTGGAGCACCATCAGTGGCTCACCCAGCACAGAAGGTCACCAGCATAGGGCAGTAATAGCTAGGAAACGTGAGGTCCTTCTTTGAACTACTATCAGTGTTTATCGAGATTCTCTAGGACAGCCCGGAGAAGCAGAGGAGATATGCTCATGATTGCTTCACTTAAGCAAGTCAAACATCCTCTTTATCCGGAGTCAACCACACACAACTCTGATGGTCCACGACTAATCAATCTGTTAACCCCGCCGGAAGTAATCTATGGTGACTTCAAATGTCTGCAGTGCAACACATGCTCGGGACAATTCAAACGTGTGTTACTGATGTGCTGTCTTTGCTTCCCTCCAGCAATAGGTCCGTCTGTTTGCAGCATAGGGAGAAATGCTTGTATCCGAGTCTCATGATTCTATCGATGCAAGCCTGGAACTTGCGTTATGTAATCTTACAGATCACATGCTCTTCCCTGCTTCTCATCTCCCCAGCTGACATCATCAACTGGTACGTACCAATCGGTACCTGCGCTCGCCGGTATTGGCCCCGGATCCACCTGCAGCAGAGTCGCACCTCGGTCTATCGATATATTTGAGTGTACATCAAAGAAGTGTTTCCTTACAAGTAATAAGATGTAATTATATATTCTAATGTTCATTTGAGATGATTTATTCACTTCCATATTCTCGTTTGTAATTATTCTACATCATAACAACTGAACACCTACAATAATACACAGCAGAGAAAACCAGAGTACCTCTCCAAAGTACATCCATAGATCCGCCACCCCCGGTTTCGCCGAGGCTATTGTCAGCCGGGGCCCCTCTAACTCGCTTTTGCCTGCCTACTAATACGTGACAACGCCATAGAGCTTCATCTCATACATCAGGCAAACCACAACTTATCTCACTCACTCACATCACTCTCATACCTACTTAAAACCAAAAAGAAATACATCCATCAGTTCATATACAACCATGGAAGACGCTTCCTGCAGCGGCTCGACGCCCTTCAAGCGTCTCGTCGACCACCAGTCCCGCGATTCTAGCCACCACCAAGACAGACATGTGAGCCGAGGGGCTTTCGGCCAGAATGTAAGCATTCCCTCTCCCTGTTTCCGCCATCACCAAGCAAATAGTAAAACAAAATCGTGATGTATCTCTTGCTAACGTCTTCGACAAAAAGTCTTTCCGCTCTTCACCGCTGCATCCCGCTCAGGCCCAGCAAGATGGCTTCGGCGCATTCATGGGCAGCGCGTCTGCCCTGCCCGGCTTTGAAAGCGATCCCGCCACCAGACTGACGCCCTCGCTGCCCTTTGCGCAAGTTGCGCCAGCAGCAGCAGCTCATCCTAGTTTTTCCAGTCCCGCGCCTATGCAGATGCAGGCATCAGGTGCGAGCAGCTGGGCAACCGACTTTAACCGCTTCACGGCGCAGCAGCAACGAGCGCCTTCAGCAACGCACATGGCGGCACCAGCTCGCCAGATGAGCCATTCGCCTGCTCAGTCCAGCTACCAGTCTAGCTACCAGCCCGCTTTTGCGCAGCCAAACTTTGCTGCTGCGTTTGGTGGCTCGTCCATGTTCAGCCCTCCTGTTGCCGCAGCAAAGGAGCCGGATTTCGACCAGGAAATGTCGCGCTGGATGTCGACGCATGGAGGAGGCAACATGAGTGAAGTAGATGCTGCTATGGAGCAAATGGCCCGCGAACTGGAGGAAAACGAAGCCATCGCCGCTGCAGTTGAAGCTTCAAAGCAGACACATCTCGAAGAGCCCGAAATTGGCAATCTGTCGCTAGACTCAAAGGAACCCGAGCCGGAACTAGCCCCAGTCATGGAGCAGGAGCAGCTGCTGGAGCCAGAGCTGGAAAAGGAACAAGCAGACACCCAGCTCCCGAAATCAGCCGTCGCCGAGGCCGCCGAGAAGCTCCTTGACTGCGTCAAGCACGAGAGCGGCGAGAAGTGGCAAAACTCAATCTTTTTGTCCCTGATGCGCGACTTCCGCGACGGCAGGAAGGACATTGTGGGCGACGAGATTCGGTCGACGACGGGGGAGACGACACCTGCTACTCCTGCTACGCCTGCGGTTCAGCCTGTGGCGACTTGACTTGTGTCCTCTTCCCCTGCGGGGGGTTCTGAAGAGTGTTCAGGTCGTGTGTTGGATATTTGAGCCAGACTACTTTTTGACTTGGGGATTTTTCTGCGGCTTTTGGCGGGCTTGGATTTGGGAGCAGGGCGTTTTATGGGATAGCAAATGGTGGAATTTAGAGACTCATCTAATTGGTGTATTAGATTGTATTTGTCACGACGTGTTGAACATGTACAATAGTAAGACGAAGCGATGATATTTCATCAAATACATCATCCGTTCGCATTAAACATCAAAGGAGGGACTCAAGCATCATCACAGTGAAAACGTCCAAATGCCACATATACAAAGTCATTTTCTTTTGTCGTATATTTCGCCGCAGCAAGCCCATCGGCAAGCCGCATACACCCACTCCATGATTTTACTCCTCCACAGAAACCACTTTGGCTCAACTGTAAACAACAACGCAAGAGGTACAATATTACCTCAAAGACAAGAAAAAACAGAAGCAAAAAAGGAGGGAAAGGGAATAAAGAGTATACAGTCTATATACATGCAAAAAAGAGCAAATCAGCCACATAAAAAACCTGCGCGCTGCCGCTACGCGTTGAAATGATTAAAAAAGAAAAGTAAGAAGCAGAAACATGAGCGTATCCCCTCCAATAACCACCCCTTTGCCTCCGCAACGCCGACTTGAAAAAAGAAAATGAGAAGAAAGTAACGCCTCAAGATGCAGAAGAGCCCATCCTCCGTTTTTGTGAGAAAGAATAGGCCACATCTGCCTAAATATCAAAACGCCGGCACATGATATAAACATTCCCCCCCTTGGGCCTGTAGACACACAGGCAATGATATGAAAGAGATAGAGAGAAAGAAAGAAAGAAAATGTCAAAGAGCTTAACAGCATCTATGAGGAACCCGTAATAGGAGAAGACCACATCAGGCACCCGCAGGGCGTCAGGTTATACACCTGTTTAGCAACCCAAGGATCGGTCCAGCTCCTCCGAACCGGGCGTTCATCGCGCTTTCGTCCGTAAGTACTCTTCTGGTCATCGTCGCCAAAGTTTTCGTCAATCTCAATCACAATGGGCTTCCCGAAGCTATCGGTCAAGTTCTTCATGCTGCGCCCATCGTTGAAAATCAGAACCTGCCGACAAAAAGGCTTGGGAGTCAGCGAAGCCACCCGGTTCTCCGTGAATTTGACTGTTTTCGGATAAGGGTGAAAACCGTCGGTAGGGTACGGGTTAGAAACAGGAGCTACCGTCGACGTTGGGTGAGGCGATGAGCTGGCGTTTTGAGTGGGATAGATGAAAACCTCAAACTTTGTGTCTGGCCATGTACATATCCAGGGCTTGTCGCCGTTCTTGGCTCCAATGCTTACGCCCCTGCTCTCCATCACGTCGTGGCTGACAAGTGGCCGGCCCAGGTTGTCCCAGCGCTTGGTTTTTGAGGAGAATTCGTCCTCTTGAACGACGACGGTCTTGTCATATGTCACCTGGAGCCACCACGCCGGGCCACGGCGAGGCTCCATGGTATCATTGACAAGTTGCATGGCCGCGCCATAGATGTCGGGAGGCTGCGTTCCCCATAGAAACTGCGAATCCAACGAGTTGATGGCCTTGAGAGTGAGGTTGTAGCACGACGTGTCATCTGCGTCGGCAGATACATCGATATTCATCTGGTAATAGCTATAAGGTAAGTTGCAGCTCCAAGCAGGAAGCTGAGTGTGGTCGGCGACACACGTGTTGGGCGCTGCGCTGGGGAAAATGGGCGGCAGCGCATAGTTGCCAGGCGGCAGCCGAGGCAGACCGATTGGGACGCTGCTTAAAGGAATAACATCAGGCGAGGGCGTTGGAGTCGGATAATTGTCATCGGATGGGCCGCCGCTGGACAAGTTAATGAAATTGTGACAATGAAAGGAGAGGGGCGGAAGAAAAAAAAGGCATACCTAGGTCGCGATTTATGATGTGAGAGAACAGTTCCAATAACGGCGCCCAATATGACACCCATGAGAACAACGCCGATCAAAAGCAGGCAAATGGCCCAGTACGGTACAATGCCCCAAAGCTTCTTCTTTCCCCTGCGCTGCCACTTGTTCATCCTGGCCTTTTCTGCGGAGCTCTGAGCGGCCGTGTTGATGTCGTGCCGACTGTTGCTAGATGGTCTAGACTGTGAGGGCTGAAGGCCCTCTTCGGTAGAAGAAAACTCAGGATTCCGCGTTACTCTCCCGGCCCCAGTGGCGGTTCCAGCTGGAGTCGAAGTCCCAGTCATGGTTTCTTCCGGTATCGCAACAGCGGGAGTCTTGGAGGTAAAAGCTTGATCAGGATATCTCGTGTAGGGGGGTAGCTCTTCGGTATGCCCCAGCGGCCCGACTAAAGCGCCTGCTTCTTCTCCATCCGGTCCAAGTTGTCTTTGGTATCCATCGCCAGCCGCCGCGAATCCGAGGGGGATCTGATGAGGAGTCTCATCGCCTGTAGTGGCAATGTTTTGCGGGTAAAGAGCGTATGGGTGCGCGGGGCCGCGATGTCCATCGTATGAACGACGGTTTGCAGGTTGGTCAGTCGATGCCGTGGCGTTGCTCAGTGTTCTTTGCAGATACATCTGATACGGATGCGAAGCGCTGGTGGGACCTCGATAAGGGCTCTGAGGCCGCAACTGAGGCAATCCTGTGGAGGATGCTAACGACGGACCGGTCTGGGCAGAATTGGAGCCATCGTTGTGAAGCGTAAGAGAATCGTGAGGTCGTGGTGGTTTGTATGCGCTTGATGGGCGGGCAGGCGCGGATGGTGGGGGTTTAGAGGCAGAACTCGACTGTTGCGGGTTGGATGGGTTTAGAGACAGCAGTTGAGCCTGCGAAGAATCGGGAGAGGCGACCTCGGGGTTGTTTGGGGTTGAAGAGGAGGAGGAACTGTCGGTTGGTGTTAGATCCGCTGGTCGGAAGCCGTCAGACACGGTGGCTACAGCCAGTTCATATGAATCCTGGCCCTCGCTGTCTTCTGACTGCCTCCGCGATCGTTCCTGAAGCGATCTCCCGGAGATCTCTGCGGATTTTCTGTTGAAGGGATCCATGGCGACAGCGGCGAGATTGGCGTCTGGCGAAGAGCGCTGGAGCGACTGCCAGAGCAGGAAGAGGCCAGCAGGATCTCAAGACGAAGCGGCCCTGAGAGGCCGCAGACGGCACCTGTCGGCGTCGTCCCCCGATTGACCGCGTGGGAATTTAACTCGGCCGGCCGGGGAACGAAGACCAAGACACGACGAGACGGCGATCGGAATGCAAAGGCGAGGGCGGATTGATCGATTTCTTTGTCCGTCGGTGGGAGGTTGGTGTTAGTGTCGGGGGCGTGTCGTGCGAGGATGCGGCGTCGTGACTTTTGCGAGCAGCATCAACGACGGCTGAGGATGGCGACGACGGCAATACAAGGCAAATGCTCAATTGGCATCAAACCAGGCGTGGTGGAAGCAGAGAAGCCGGATCGCGAGATTCCAAATGGCTGAGGTCAGTTCAGATCAGTTCAGGTCAGGCCAGTGGAGGCCAGGGCCAGTGCAGTAGAAGCAGTGGGCAGCAGAAGCACAGCAGAAGCAGAAGCAGAAGCGGGCTGGAATCAAGTCCCGGTGCACTGAGCGCCCACTGAGCTGTAGCGCTCATGCAGCGCTAGCAACAGAATCCGGGCGCCAAAAAAAACTTGCACGATGAACCAGACGGCAATTCGGTGACACTCTAGGTTTCGGATCGAATGGGGCTAGCCTGTATGGGACCTGCGGGGTCGGAAAAAGAGGAACTTGGGGCATGTCATTGGCCAGCAGCGTTTTAGTGGTCAGCACGGATCTAAGCCGGATACGGGTGGCTTGCCTGCATTGGCCCCTGAAGCTGAAGCACCCAAGCAGAAAAAAAAGGCACGAGCGCCGGGCTTGCAGCGTCTTGTTCAAATGTTTATTTTTCTTTGTTGACAAAATAGATTAATGCAAGTAGATTTCAGATTTTGACGGCTCGTGATGGATGACTACTGATTCTGACACATTGTTCACGTGATGGCGACTTAGAACACGAGGGTCTCAAACTTTGATACTCCTACAGCAACCACACAGATGCACAGTACGTACCTTATACGAAGGAGTCCGTCAAACTCTGTGCCATGCCAGGGGGGCCTATCGGCAACGCCTCTCTCGGGTGCTCATGTTCGGACTTAACAAGGAAAAGAAAAGAAAAGCTGGAGGCGAGAGACGGCATGAGATGGGATTGGACACTGGAGCCCTGCCGTGAGCCGGCTGCCGTCCCCGCCAAGCCCAGGCCATTCATTGAACATGCTGGCACGGGCTCAGTTCGGCTCAGCTCAGTCATCCATCAGGGCGGCGATCATCATCTGCCCTCTATTCACAGCATCCCCAAGGGGCGAAGCGCAGAGCATAGACACGGGCAACGATAGTAAGATGGTACGGACCTTGCCCTGACAGGCAGGCATGGTCTTGTGACGGGGCCCAACTCAACTCAAATCTCACCACAAGCCTCTTCTTATCTTCAGATGGGTATTACAGGCACCTTACGGGATACACAGCCAACCAACTCCACACCTCCCGAGGAACGGGCTTTGGTGATGGGCTAAGGGTGTCAGCTAACCTTATTGCGAACAGCGCTGACAAAGCCCGATGGGAGGACTATTTTCCTTGTTCTTTTTTGTCTTATATCTTGCCGAGAGCAAATTAGTTGGTGTTACCGTGGACGGAGCGGGATCCCCGGTATAAGCCGAAACAGTGCGGCCACAATTACATCAATACACGCGAGGGATGGCCAAATATTGACACAAAATAGGCCTGCTATTAAGCTACTAATTCATTAGGAGGCGGCTATCTAGCATACCGCATCTCAAGTTGGCAAAGTGGACAGCACTTATAAAGCAGCTGCTTGCCCACTGCATGTCATATCCATTACATCCGTGGATACCCTAGTAGAACAAGAGAGGTGCTAACCTAGAGCGATATAGAAGAAAATAGTAGCGATGGTATCACACAATGAGAGGACTTGGGTCTTGATACCAAGTCCCTGCGCCGGATAGTCCCCGATGCGCTGATTTGTCAATACATCTCTATCTACCTGCCTATCTATGGAATACGCCATGTCCATCAAATGCAACATCAGCTATTTACGCCTGTTCTTGACGAGCAGAGGACAAAACTCGGCATCTGATCAACGTCTCATCCAAGTGTAACCCTGATATCGCACTGTTGACTTGATGCACACTTATCTAGGTGCCTCTATATTCTCGCTTCCGCATACATCTCTCTCCTTTGCGTTAGATGCTTATACGTTGAACAATAAGTTGCATACTCTATCGGCGTGGCTATACGTATATATAACCTACTAGGTAGAGATGCCGGTTAGGTAAGACAAGGCTAGGCCTTGGCTCTAAGTATCACCATCGTGTCGAAGTGCGCATATAACATCTTTTTCTTCGCAGTAAATTCCTAGACAATGTATGCCATATTGTGTTATGTAGGGCGCTCTGATCTAGAGAAGCTGTTCATGATAATGTACAGGGGGGGAGTTCTGCTTCACTAATTGGGAATGTACCTTTCGTTTCTGTGAGTGTGATTCTCAGACTGCATCTTTTCTTCTTCTTCTTATTCCAAGTTCTAGGCTGGTTATATACCTATATTTAATTCAAGAATCCCCATTGATCCATGCGGAAAAAAAGTCTCTTAGAGAATTTAACCATGCTTATGTCGGGCACCACAGACTGGATGCTGCCCTGCGGGAGGCCCTCATGAGCTTTCCCCTCTCCCCCTGTGCACGAAGCATTCACTTGCAAATCCTTCCCCAACGATTGCTCGGGCATAAATGCAGCAAACAATAGAGCATTTCCTTCTGGTTGGCAGATGAGCTACACTCCAGTTTTTGCTCAGATGCGGGAGGCCGACACAAATGCATGCGGCATCGAATGATAGGCCTTGTAGGCCTCCCGTAGCTGCACATATGTAGGTAGGCAACAGGCTGCCAACTGCCACACTGCTTCCTCCAGATGTCCTCTAACTCGGCAGCTTGGACTTTTTCTCTCCTCTTCCATCTTTTTCTCTCTTTCCACCCTTTCTTGTTCCCGCCCTCAGTCACCCACATCTTCAGCATTTTCTCCTCCTAGCCTCGACTTGTTTGTGCACCTCCCCTCCTCCTTCCTGCAACTCCAAGATAACCGAAGCATCATCACGTTTCATTCGCCAGCCGCGAGGCTCTAAATCCTCCCAGATCAAGAAAATGCGAAGGAACCAGTCAGTGCTTGCCGGCGCCCCAATATATTGCTTCTTGTGCTGACATCCTCTGACCCTCCAGATCCAACTATCCCACCCCTCCCAGTACTCCAACTGAAGGCTCCCTCAAACCATGCTTTCATTTCTTGCGAAACAACGGCTGCAAGTTTGGGTCTCTGTGCAAATTCTCCCATGAGGTGAGTAGTGGCACACAAGCGCGCCAGTCGGCAGGTAGGGGGCGCCCAAGTACCGCCTCGCGTCCCTCTACCAGCAGGAATTATCGCCCACCAGAGGGGAAACTGTTGAAATGGAAGGCCTTGCTCCGGTCCGGCGATGGAACTGCTCGACCATCACACATTACTGTCGGCCAGTTCTTCAGTCTTGCTGTCGAACTCATGGATGGCGATGTCGGCGGCGCTCAGGAGACAATCAGGCTCGTCGTCACCGAGGCTGGACTGTCCTTTATCAAGGATGTCATAGACCGGCATATCCCCATGGATAACATCTCGACTACAGGTGTTCGTCTCTGGGAGACGGAGATTAAGCCACTCTTTCAGCTTGTGACTCATCCTCGCGTTGTTGATTCTGCTGTCCTAGAGCAAGAAGTGGCATCCATATTCAACTACCTCGTTGGAGTGGGAGGAGTGAGAATGAACAAGCTCTTCAACTATGTCAGCACATTATTCCAAAAGTGGCCATCCTCAACCACGCAAATATCTCTCATAGAGGCAGTCGAATTGTCTCTCGCGGTGTTGGCCAAGATGTTGGACTGCAACACCACCAATATCATCAACGAAGCTTTCTCAACATACGCCACCAGCTTGGCTAGCCTCTTGGACAAACCAGCAGAACCAGAAGAGATGCTTCCTCGTCTTCAAGCCAAAAGGTACCTTGATTACATTGGTCAGCGTGTTCAAGTTGGGAATCAGCTGTCAAGCCTGGAGCCGCGAGTTCAAGCTACCTTGACCCAAGAAATTTTCATTCTAGCAAGAGATCTTCCTGGCCGCCTGTCTCCTGGAGGACCTAGGCACAACAACGACCATGCGAGCATAGCTAATATCAAGATTTTGCCGACGTACGAGGAGATCATGTCACCGCGAGAAGAATATCTACCAGTAAACGACTCTTCTCAGTGGCACATCCCTGGCATCCGTGGGCGTTTGGACAGGGAATTCCGCCTCATACGAGAAGACACTGTTGGGCAGCTACGAGATGCGGTTCGTGAGGCGTTTGGACGCATCCGTGGTACCGCCGGCGGTATCGGTTACCAGACCAACTCAAATAACTTGCGTACATATACATATGACTCTGCCACTCTCGTCGACATGCAATTCGACGCAAACGCCGGTCTAGACTTGGTTGTTCAATGTGATCAGCCTTCTTCCGTTTTGACACTGACCCCAGGACAGAGAAGGGATTGGTGGGAGAGATCGAAACGCCTCCAGGCCGGCGCACTAGTGTGCATCATGGATAAAAGCGACTCCGTCATGTTCTGCACCGTGTCTGAGTCCACCATGAGAAACAAAGATGACAAAAAGCACCGCTTCGAGAAGAAGTCATCAGATGATGAGGAGCTCCCAGAAAAGGCTGAGCCCTTGACTCTTTCGGATCATGACATGTACTTGCACGTCAACTTGCAGCTTGTAGAGGCAAACGAAGACGATGTTACGCGCGTTCTTCATTGGTCCAAGAGCACGGGGCCATCTCGCCATCGATATCTTGTCGAGTTTCCTGGCATCCTTCTGGCATCGTTCAAGCATACGCTTGATGCTCTTAAGCAAATGTCCCAGCAACCAAAGATGCCTTTTGTTGACCTCTTGGCGCCAGACAACGTTACTGATACAGAGGCCAATCTGCAGCCACCTTTATACGCGAGAAAGGCCGGCTTCACATTCGACATCAAATGTATTACGCATGACAACTTTGAGTTTCTCGTTTCCCCTCAACAGCGGCCGAGCCCAAAACT
This sequence comes from Trichoderma sp. IMV 00454, assembly GCA_001931985.1. Taxonomy (NCBI): domain Eukaryota; kingdom Fungi; phylum Ascomycota; class Sordariomycetes; order Hypocreales; family Hypocreaceae; genus Trichoderma; species Trichoderma sp. IMV 00454. The sequence continues at coordinate 99,267 of MSJK01000139.1, forward strand.
CGTTGAATCACGAACAGCTTTAGACCTTACGCAGTCCGCTGCCCTCCTGAATACTCTGTCACGGGAACTGTCACTCATTCAAGGCCCTCCTGGTACAGGCAAGAGCTATAGCGGAGAAAAGATTATCAAAGTCTTGCTAGCAAACAAGGGACAGACTAGTATTGGACCAATATTGTGCGTCTGTTATACGAATCATGCTTTAGATCAGCTTCTCGAGCACCTTCTTGATGATGAGATTGACAAAGTCATTCGCATCGGATCTCGATCAAAGTCAGAGAGACTACAAGCTCTCAACCTGCGAATGGTGGCCCAAAACAGCGACCGCACGCGATCAGAAAAGTCCACTCTTTGGGAAATACAACAGAATTTGGGGGATATTGAGGATAGTATGAGAGGTTCGCTCCGTCAACTGGCAGCATCAGATTCACCACAAGCTATCAGGACGTTCCTGGCACAAACATTTCCTAGGCACCACGGGACGCTGTTTGGTGAAAGCGAGGACGGATGGGAACAGGTTGCTAGAGCACCTCGTGAGGTCTTGCGACGCTGGCTCACAGGTGGCTCGCGCGACAGCTTCCACTGCCGAGATATTGAGACTCTGAAAGAAACCAGACTTTCTACTATGAACAATGCGGAGCGCCAGATTCTTCATAGATACTGGCTCAACAGTATCATGGCCCCAATAATTCACACAATTACGAGTCTTCAGGAAGAGCACTCCCAGTTGATAGAAAGGCGAAATCGGGTGCGCAGTGATGTGGATCTGCGCTGCCTCAACCAGGCCCATATCATTGGAGTTACAACAACGGGGTTGGCCAAAAACCTGGCTCTTCTGCGAAAACTACGATGCAAGGTCATGCTTTGCGAGGAAGCTGGAGAGGTGTTGGAGGCGCACATTTTAACCGCTTTGCTGCCTTCGATCGAGCACGCCATTTTGATTGGCGACCATCTCCAATTGCGTCCGCAGATTCAAAACTATGAACTGCAAAGCACAAATCCTCGGGGTAAACAGTACTCTCTGGATACATCTTTGTTCGAGAGATTGGTCGAACCGCCGCACCTGATGGACCTACGCCTTCCCTTCAGCACATTGGACACCCAGAGAAGGATGCACCCGTCCATATCTGAACTTATACGATCAACTTTATACCCATCCTTGCAAGATGCCGAGAACGTCATGATTTACCCAAAGGTGGCTGGTATGAGAGAACGTCTATTTTGGCTTCACCATGACCACCTAGAAGCCGGTGCGGCCAGTCACGACCCCCTGAATACCTCACACTCCAACGATTTTGAAGTTGAGATGACCGTGTCTCTCATCTCTCACCTCGTTAAGCAGGGAGAGTATTCCCCAGATGACATTGCAGTTATTACGCCGTATCTGGGCCAGCTACATAAGCTGCGGCGCCGAATGGAACACATGTTTGAGATTTGCCTCAATGACCGCGACCTTGCAGAACTGGAAGAATTCGAAATCAAGGGCCCAGCAGCTCCGTCCATTGTAAAGGCAAAACAGTCTAGCAAAACAACTCTTCTCAAGAGCGTCAGAGCTGCAACCGTTGACAACTTCCAGGGTGAAGAGGCAAAAGTCATCATCATCTCTCTTGTGCGGAGTAATTTGCAAAGGAAGTGTGGATTCCTCAGCACTTCCAACCGCATTAATGTTCTATTGTCGCGTGCAAAACACGGCATGTACATTATTGGAAACTCTGACACTTACTATAATGTTCCCATGTGGCAGGAAGTCATTGACATGCTCACCACGAATGGCCGATTGGGCACAAGTTTGGAGCTTCAGTGTGACCGACACCCCGACACCCCAATCCGCGTCTCCCAGCCAGACCATTTCATGCTATTTTCTCCCGAGAGCGGATGCAATCTACCTTGCGACAAGAGACTTCATTGTGGCCATTCTTGCACTGGAAGGTGTCATTCGGATATTCTGCACAATGTAGTCTTTTGCCAAGAACCTTGTCCTCGGCCTCAAAAAGGTTGCGATCATGCCTGTCCTCGACGATGTGGCGACGCATGTCCGCTCAAGTGTTCTATTCAGATAAACAATATCGATCTCGTACTCCCATGTGGCCACAGGCTTTCTTCGGCAACGTGCTGGGAGACTCAAAACCCCGCCTCTGTTCGCTGCAAGGTCCTCGTCAAACGGAAAGTTCCAGGGTGCAATCACGATGTCGTGGTCCAATGTTTTTATGACGTGACCGCTGCCAATCATCGGTGCAATGTCCCGTGCGGGCACAACTGTGAGTGCGGCCATACGTGTAAGAATCCCTGTTTTACTTGTAACGAGCGGGAGGACGGCAAGATCAAGAGGCAGAATCACGGCATCTGTAGCCAGAAGTGTGGTCGAAGCTATACGACATGCCGACACAGCTGCTCTGAGACTTGCCATGGCGATGCTGGGTGTCCGCCTTGCAAGGAACCATGTGAAGTACGTTGTGGACATTCAAAATGCAACAAGACATGCCACGAGCCGTGTGCTCCTTGTGCGGCAAACACATGCCACTCGAGCTGCCCTCATACGAAGTGTACGATGCCATGTGCTGCACCATGCGACTGGGTTCCATGCTCTAAGCGGTGCGAGGAAATCCTGGAATGTGGCCATCAGTGTAAGTCTCATCGTGAGAATTCTTCTGTTATACGACTCAAAGCTAATGATTGTGTAGGTCCTTCACTCTGTGGAGAAGTATGTCCTGACAAAGCATTCTGCCAGCAGTGTGCGGGTGAGGCTGTAAAGTCCGCATGCGTCGATTTCCTTGAGATGAAAGAATATCACGAGATCGATTTGGATGAAGAGCCTTGCATTTTCCCAGATTGCGGACATTTCCTGACTACTTCGTCTATGGATGGCCAGATGGGAATGGGGGCATACTACGATCTGAATGAAGATGGTCATCCAGTACGACTCGGAAAGACTTCCGAACCTTTCTCGCTGGACGAATCGGGCATTCCGGTATGTGCCACCTGTCGAGGTTCTCTCCGGAACATTGCTAGATACGGCCGCATTGTGAGGCGAGCCATCCTCGACGAGTCGACAAAGAAGTTTATAGCGTGGGCACACTCACAATACCTCTCCTTGGCGACTCGCTTGCTTGAAGAGCAGGAAATCTTGGCGCAAGCGGGCCCTGGAAAGGTGCTTCAAGGCAATGCAGCCTCTTCTGTGACAAGAGGTGTGCAACTGATTAGCTCCGCTCCGAGACTTAAACAACTTCGAGAATTGCAAAGGATTGTGGGCAAAGGACGATATGACTCGATTATAAAACTCTGGAGAGAGATTAAAACACACGCCAATAGTGTCAGGGGAGAAGAACAGCCCTTCAAGCGAGTGGCAGACTTTGTACAATTTGCCAATCGCCAAAACATGGCGAGTCGAGAGTTTCGATATGATGAATCCGTCATCCAGGTCAAGGGGTCGCTTCTTGCAGATGCACTGCTACTTAAATGCGATATCGTCATCTTGTTCGACTTTCATCGTTGGGCTAAAGAGGGGGGTCTGGCCCGAGTTGATACAGAAGTCAAGTTGGATTTGTCGCTTCATTGGACTGGCTGTGCCAATCTCATTGTGCAGTCTCGCTCACTCAAGTATGCCAGAGAAGAGGTTCAGGGGCACATTTTCGCCGCACAGCTCTGTGGGCTGTGTCTATCGTTTGATGAGTGTACTATGTGGCCTGTTGGTAGAGATCTTATGACAGAGCAAAACGAGGACAGTCTGAAAGAAGAGGCCTTGAATCACCTTGAGAAGGCTCGCGCCCTGTTGGAAGAGTATCCATCCACGGCCGTGTTCAGAGATGAGATTGATAGTGTTGAGGAGATGATTTGCGATGGCATCTATCGCCCGGTCACGGCAGAGGAGATGCGAGCTGTGTACAACGCAATGTCGTATGAGCTTCGGGGCACCGGGCACTGGTATGTCTGTGAGAATAACCACCCGTTTACTATTGGTGAATGCGGAATGCCCATGCAAGAGGCCAGATGCCCAGAGTGCGGCGCCAGGATTGGGGGCCAGAATCACCAAGCTGTAGAGGGAACGAGGCATGCGGTGGATATTGAGAATCTTGCGAGAGGTATGAATGGATTGAACATGTAAAGGGACACATTGATGTGAGATGGAGCTATGTTTACTTCTCGTTATTGCTCATTACCGCAAATTGGCAGATCGTGTTTTGTACTTGTTATTTACATAATGTTGGCAGTGGATAGTGTAGATACGCTTTGCCTTGCGCAAGTCAATGCTGCCTACATTCGTCATCTGAAAGGTTTATAATCTGTAGGAAGGTTTACAAAGCATGTCGTCGCACTCAGCGGCTGTTAGGCAGCCTTTGTGACGAGTTGAGCATTCTTATAAGCTGCTAGCATAAGATTCCGAGGATAAGCGGCTCAATGAATTGCGTGCTCTTTTATAGAGTAAAAGATGCTATTGGCTCTTGAACTAGCCGATATCCTCTTATACTAGTGCTATTTTGAAGAAGAGGTGAGATGGCTTCACGGGACTTGATCTATGACCGACGAGGTGGGACGCTTTATTGGTATAGAGGCACTGATATAAGAGAAACGTAATGGTTGGAGCAGATATTGAAGAACTATGAAGATAAGTAACTCGAATACACTCGTATTAGGCTCAATGCCATCTCTATCAGAATATGAAGTTGCTGGAAGGCTGAATAGCCAACGTGAAACATGCCATGAACATGCCATGAAACATGCCGTTAACTAACGTGAAACATGCCGTGAAAATGTCGTGAACATACCGTGAACAATTTAGGCAACCACCGTGACAAACTGAGCAGTCTTGTAACCTCCTCAAGCTAAGATTCCGAGGATTAAAAAAAAAGAGTTATTCCGACGGACCGTGTTCAGTGTTTTTATTCCCGCGGGTATAACGGCTTCTAATCAACGTGATTGATCAAGACTTACAGCGGACTTTTTGCTTGTAAAAACGCCTGATTACTCAACACGTTTCCACCAGTTTTGCAGCAATTGGTGTGAAAGTCGTGAAGAAGTGGCTTTTGGGCGCTAACTGTTACTGGCGTGCTTACAAATTGGGGGGATGGATTGGGTAACTATCATTTGCCTTACAATCTCAAGTGAGGAGAAGTTCGGGTATAAACATGAGTGGTTGTCCGTGTCCCCAGAATGTAGGACGTTGTGGAGGCTTAGATACGTTTGCGTATAGTAGACATAATTTGGCTGTATTGAAACATAAGCTATTTGTCTGACCATGGCGGGCCATTTGTTAATGACACTTCCTTTCCCCAAGCCGGAACCTCTTCTTAAGGCCTTTCAGGGAGCGTTTCCAGACTTGAAAGTTACTTTCTTGCGTCATGAAGTTAAGCCGGCTGAGGCCTTTGTCAAGCAAGACATGTACATCCCACCAGGTGCGTGACAAGATACACATGATGAACTATAGACTCAATTCTCACTAATAACGCTGTCACTTATAGAAATCTTGCGTGAAGTCACACACTTGATGACTTTTGGTGTTGTACCTGATCCTGCTGATGCTCCTAACCTGCGTTACATCCACTTCAGCGTCGCTGGAACTGATCACGTCGCTCACAAGGCGGTGTTCAAGGACCCAAAGATTACTATTACGACTTCGACGGGCGGGCCTAGCATTGCTCTTGCAGAATGGGTCATGGGATCTGTCCTTGGATTGACTCGCCAGCTGTTTCAGTATAAGGACTTGCAGAATAAGAGGACTTGGGGTAGTTCTACGCCGCCGCCGTTTACGTTGGATGGGAAGAAGATGGGTATCGTTGGATACGGATCCATTGGCCGACAGGGTGCGTATTGATCTTTTACTCTGTGTAAAGAGCCATTTTTACTAACATTGGTGATATCAAGTGGCGCGCTTGGCACAGGCTTTTAGCATGGACGTTGTTGTCTACAATTCTCGTCCACGTCTTACAGCCGAAGATCGCAAAGACCGAAACTGGTATCAAGCTGGCTCCGGTGATCCAGACGGCAAAATTCCAAGCGCTTACTTCCACGGCCAGTCCCGAGAGGATCTTCACAAGTTTCTCTCTCAAAACTTGGATATATTGGTTCTTGCTCTTCCGTTGACACCGGCCACGAAGCACTTGATTGGCGAAGAGGAGCTTTCTATCTTGAATGTCAACAGTCCTGCTCTCTTGGTCAATGTTGCACGTGGCCCGGTTGTTTATCAAGAGGCGTTGATCGCGTCGTTGAAGAAGGGAGCGGCTGGTGGTGGCCTTTTGGGTGCGGCTTTGGATGTTACAGATCCGGAGCCTTTGCCTACGGAGAGTGAGCTTTGGGGATTGCCGAATGTTTTTATCACGCCGCATATTAGTTCTTCTACGACACAGACGGTTATGAGGGCGTATAAGATTCTTCAGGATAATCTTGTTCGACAATTGAAGGGTGAGGAGTTGTTTAACGTTATTAAGAAAGGGAGCGCATGACAGAGACGTCGATTACCCCTGGGGAAGTTTTGAGTGCAGAGGAGGGATTTATATACCGGTACGTTGAAATGAAGTTTCATGTTAACCATTCATAAAATTACTGTGAATTCTATGTGGCAGTGTCTTGTTTATCGAGGATTATAGTTTGTTGAAAGTCTCCGTGAAAAGACCGCTCTGATGCTGTCGTGGTTTGTTGAGCTTTCTAATGACACTTGCTTACAAACTGTCTCGTCCAACTTTCACGGCACACAAGACAAAAGATACCTCGGTAAAATTAACAATTAGATTTATAATTGACACTTTACATGCTGTCGTCTGATAATTACTTGATCCATTGTCATTCATAATGGAGATTCAGTGGCAGTTAAGTCGTCGCAGCTAGCAAGAAACGATTTCTTCATCGGGAAATATTTACCTATTTAGAGTGGTTTTGCCAAATCAGGCAATCGACCTCTTGTCCCTCAAAATGTCAGCATCGTGTGAAAGAACAATATTTGTGAAGAACAAATAAATTCTTGAGTTTGAGATTTTGTATAAGAGAAGTCGAGTCTGCCATGATTAGTTGACAATGGACAGGAAAAGCAACTACGATCTCAACTACATCTTCACAGCCTCTTTAAATCAACTCTTATCAAATCTTACCAAATCTTAAAAACAGCTCTATCACAACCTTGTTCAACATGACTCAGTCTTCTTGTCTCTGTGGCGCAAACGTCATCACCTACGAAGGCACTCAAGAACTAAAGTTCAAATGCCACTGCGCCAACGAAGGCAAACTCACCGGAGCGTCCCCCTTCTCACTCAACTTCATCACCTCTACAGACTCCCTAAAAGTCGTCAAGGGCGAGCTCAAGACATGGGGATTCGTCGTCGACAGCGGCAACTTCATGACGAACCACTGCTGCGGAGAGTGCGGGAGCTTGCTGTACAGGACTTCGAGCGGGTTCCCGGGCAAGATGGCGGTCAAGATTGGGTGCGTGGATGATGAGGAGATTCTCAAGACGTTTGTGCCCGAGGTGGAAATCTTTACGAGGAACAGGCCGAGTTGGGTGCCTGCTGTGGAGGGCGCGGTTCAGAACTGGACGGATTTTGGAACTGGGGAGGGTCCAGCAGTGGCTGTAGAGGCCAACTAAGAGCGGAAGCTTTAAATATGTATGGATGGGAAGTTTATATATACATGTGTTGAGGGACTAGACTGGGGTATATAGATGGCAATTGAGTTGTGGTTCAGGTTCGCTTGTTCTTTATTGACGTGGTACCATTCGCCGACCATTCTGACCAATCCCTTTCTAAGTTATGTCTTGAGTTGCTCTATATCCATTTTAACTAGCCAAACACGGCATCATGAGCTGACTTGTATACCGCTGCGAGGCTGACGTTGAAGTTGTCCAGGGTCTTGATGACAGCGGAGTTCAAACCCGATCTCGACTGCCGGCTCTCCGGTAATGCATCATGTCATCTCAGGAGACGTGCCGGGCCTAAAGAAGTTGCCTTGCAAGTTGTAGTTGTCGTCTTCATGGGGCTAATGTGGGTGAAAAGGGGTTAACGAAATGACTCGTCTGAGGAGTTGTAACTCTTAAAGGATGGGCGCATCAGACCGCCCGCAAAATCTGACGTTGCCTGGAGCCCTTCATGGATTGTATAACTAGGAACTAAGATATTGATAATGAATTTCGTAAAGACTTAACTTCAATTAGAGGTTGCTTAGCTCATGATCCCAGTTAATTTGTCCCATCTGGTGTTGCGACGATCCCGGTTGGATGTGGAACCGTCGGGACAGGCATCGGGGACCTGGGTCAATTTAAACGGTAAGCTTATCCATGAGACGATTCTCCTGAATCGTTGTTGGCGAAACTCCGCAAATCCCATACAAGCAATATTGACAACAACAGCATGGATATTGTTCTCTCAGTACGAATCGGGCGGATCTCGGTGAAAGCTGAGATAATCACGGATGCTCGGTAGATGTAGATGTCCAACGGTTACCGAATATCTGTCTTTCGGCTACACACGCCTTGTTTGTCTACTTGTTGTACAAGACATTCCACGTCCGTAATTGTTTCATTTTGAAGCAAATGAGTGCACATACAATAGCCAATTATTATCACACATCGAAAAAGAAACCATTTGAAAACACCGAAACCCAAACAGCAAACGCCGGGCTGTCAATCGACGATGTGGAGGGCATCACCAAGCCAAGCAACGGCAATCGACAGACAGATCGTGAAAAAGACAAAAAACATATTACCGAGTCGCCGAGTGAAATTACGACGTTGCAACGATACAGGGTTCAAAGCAAAGTCTAGCAAGGGTCGGCTTATCCCGTATTATGGCGCTACTCGATAGTTTTGCCATGGTGCTGGCATTTTTGCATTTGTCTTTTTTGTCTTTTGGGTCGGTGAAACAAAGACCCCTGAGGGTAAAGTTTGCGTTGTTGTGTAAGTTTTATGGCGGCCTTAATTTATTCTGGGATTGATCGACACTCTCTGGAGTAATGTATTTAAAAGGCTTTTGCTTTTCCATCTTTTCAAATTCGTCACTCAAGTTGCTAAAGCTTAATTTCATTTCCTTTTCATCAGGCTCAACTTGATTCAAGATGCGTACCTCTACTCTTGCGGCTGCAGCCGTCGCCGTCACTGGCGCCATGGCGAAACCTCGTTATCTCATGTACTTCGATCAGTAAGTAATGCTTTCTTGATGAACGTCTTGTGATTGTTCTCGTATTAATGAATTATCAGATGGGACACGCAAAACTTGCCCGATCGCTCCGTGACTGCGGGTGTCACCCACGTCACCACAGCTTTTGCCGGAACGACCTTGTTCACTGATGGCGAGCAGTATGAGCCATTCATGCCATTGGGCCAGATCCGCGCTCTCTTCGACGAGGGCACCAAGATTTGCATGGCTATTGGTGGATGGGGAGACACGGCTGGCTTCAGTGCTGGTGCCAAGACGAAGCAGACGCGCAGAACATATGCTAAGAATGTCGCTGCTACGGTCAAGAGATTGGGCTACGACTGTGTTGGTGAGTAGATGTAGCCTGGAGATATCTCGTATGGTCACTGACACGGGTTCAACAGACATTGACTGGGAATTCCCAGGTGGAAACGGCCAGGATTACATTCAGACTCCCAACTCGGAAAAGGTCTGGGAGATTGATGCTTTCCCGCTCTTCCTCCAGGAGATCAAGAGCGCCGTTGGAGCAGACATTGAGCTGTCTATTGCTGCTCCGGGGCGAGTTGAGGACATGATTGGTTACACGCCCGAGAACGTGGCCAAGATCAACCACATTGTCGACTTTGTCAACGTGAGTATCTCTGTCTCTGTTGTACTTGGCTACATATTTGAATCAGACTGACAATAACTTCCAGGTCATGACCTACGACCTCATGATGCGTCGTATGAACACAACCACCCACCACTCTGGTGTCGCCAACTCTCTCGCCTCCGTCACCACTTACATCGAGCGCGGCCTCTCCCCCAGCAAGATCAACCTCGGCTTCGCCTTTTACGCAAAGTACTTCACCACAGCTCCCGGCGTCAACTGCACGACTCCCGTCGGCTGCCCGACCGCCGTGCTCGAAGATGCCGAAGGCAACGACACTGGTCTTTCCGGCGCCATCACCTTTGAAACTTCGACTTATGCTGGCGCTCTCGAGCACGCCGTCGCCAATGGTATCGCAGACGAGGAGCTGGGCGGACAGTGGTGGTGGGATTCGGAGAAGGAAATCTTCTGGACGTGGGATACGGCGGAGTTTGCTGCTCGCAAGTTCAAGGACATTGTGGTGCCAAAGGGTCTAGGCGGTGTTTTTGCGTGGGCGTTGGCGCAGGATAGCTATGATTGGAGTCGATTCAAGGCGATGCAGGCTGGAGTCAAGGCTATGCAGCCCAAGTTGGATATCGAGGTGGGCATTACGATCTAATGGCATAAATTTTGGTCAGCAGGATACGGTAGACTATACACTTAGTTAATAGTAATAATTAGAGAGCATACTCGACAGCTCTCAATAAAAGTTGAAGGAGTTTCAAGTTTGCTTCGTCTTCTTTCCCCTCTGAAGAAACTCGCATAGCACGGCGAGTTGGCCTATCTGCTCGCATAAGGTATGGTGGATACGCCGAGACCAGGGATTTTCACCTCGTGCCATGAGCCAAGGCTTAATCCTTGGCAGAGAGGGGGTGCCAGTTCAAGAAAGCGTGGTAAAACGAGCAAAATTGTTTTTCAGTAGACTATATGGTTCCCTGCTTGCTTAAACATCTCACTGCATGGGCAGTCGAACGCATGAACAGGTGGATAGCCATGTTTCCATGTGGAATCATCCAGGTGTTAGTGGTGATGAGCATATCGAACTCTACCTTTGGCAAGTGGACATTTCCGTTTATGTCCACCATTTTCTCATATTCTAAAGTTGCTCTACTCCGCAAATGCCTCGTCTGCCCGTTATCGCCGGCCCTTTACACCATGCCTCCTCTCGAGGTCCACGTACGTTGCAGTGGTGGCATCATAACCAGCGGGCAAATTGTTATACCGACACTATAGCCTCGTAGCTGGAAATATACCAAGAGATGGAGACCAAGATGTGATTACTTTGTTGACTGACATATAGATGCATTAGAGTGACCATTCACAGCGTCGTTGTCATCTCATCACCAACATACACCTCCCCAGATGCCCTCGATTCGGAAATTAACCGATTCCATGGCCTGGAAGAAAGAAGCAAGACTCGTTTCTTTCTAGTACTTTGTTGGTGTTCTGGCCGGATTCTGCACCATTCAGGACTAGATTACGGCAAGGAAGCAAGTTTAGTTGCAGCTGAGTAGCGCCGTGATGCAGCCACCAGCACTTTGGTCAGTCGTCCAGGGATCTACTGGAGGAGTACTGTACTCCATAATGATAGCACCTTGTACGAGTAGTATTGAACGATGAGCTATTTTTAGAGTCGGGATCTTTTCCGCCAGATGGGATGGAGAACGTGACAATGCAACTGCCTGTCTGGTGATGATGCAGATATACCCATGTGGGTGGCGGAGAATCTGAGAGGAGTTCGATATCTGGGAGAGAAGACGAAGAAGACGTACATACATATTCCTTCTTAGTGAGGTAAAGTAATTACTTCTTACTGTAACCTATCTCTTTCAAAGGCATTCGTCTACATCTTAATGAATCATCATGTTGATACAGTGGAGATTTAAGCCTTCATGCCCTTCTACTTTGTTTACCTTGTATTTGCTGGATTGGTGGATTACAAATGACTCCAGCTTCCTTGCGGGATATACACCGAGATGATAATTCATTTATGACCAAAGGGGAATTACGCGTCACATTTAAATTGAAAACAAATTGCCATGCCTTCCACGATAGTTCGCATGGAGATAGATACCTAGTCGTGGGGAGCTGTATTGGACACAAGTGGGACGCCATCATACCGGATACGTCGTACTTGTACATGCAAAAACGGCTAGTTGGCGCCGGAGCTAAAAGTTGGCAATACCTAGACCTCGTTAGCGCTCTGTCGAGAGGCCGGCCTCGATAAAAAGTGCAAACCGTCAGAAGTATAAACGGATGAATGAGGGAAACCATGTTAGCAGCACAGTTAGTCGAGTGACGCCGTCATCATGGCGTGAAACGCAGCCAATAGCAGAAAAGGTCCCCTGTTTTGTATTACATCTAGCTTTGACACTGTCCCTCACATCAATTCCCTCTGACTGGGAGCCTCAAAGAGACAGAGAAAAGAGAAGACTACCTGTAAAAGAGAAGAGAAGAGGAAGAATCTTTTTCGCCAAACCCTTGCAATCTATACGACCAGGATGTCGCCTCCGGGGCTAAACAATAAATGCATTCTGGTCCTATAAATAGCCAGAGGTTACATGCATCTAAGCGCCTAGTCGGACATTGGCCTAGCGGAGAGTCTCAGTCTGGCCTGCGATTGGGCCGTGTGAAGCACGCGGATCCCTGGATAGTCTGGATAATGGAGAAAGCAGAATTGCTCAGCGGTTAGCCAGAGATCCAATGGCTTTTTCTCCGGGGTTCGTTCGGGACGGTTGTTGCTTGTACTAAAGCAAAGGCACATGCACGACCGAGTGCTTACATCCATTTCCATCTCTATCTCCTTCTCTCTTCTCTCTCTCAAACACTGACAACAGCAACAACAACGACTCTGACTTGAATGACATTATCTCTCTTTGCTTTGCTTTGATTATCTATTTGTCGCTTCTATCTCTGCTTTGATTCCATACCGTCCGGAGCTAGACATTCGCCTCTTTCGACGCCGTTACATCGATTGCAACGTTAAAAACCTCCGAATCGGGCGCGAACCAACAGCATTAATAAAGTGGGAATTCCGTGCATACGAGTACATCACTTCACCTACAACACCTGCGTATCGACATTAAACAGTTGAAATATCGACGAGTACATTACTTGACAAGCAAACAACAACATCACATCATCAAACATGTCTGCGAGAGGCTTTCTGGCGGCCTTCTGCCTCTTTGCCCTCCCGCTTCTGTCGTGGGCGCATACCGTCATTGTCTATCCCGGGTGGCGAGGCGACAATCTCATTACAAACGACACTTTTCCCTACGGCATGCAGTGGATGTATCCTTGTAAGCTCTCAACCTCCCTCAACTATAACCCGATCCAACAGCTAACTAACATGCTCCCCCAGGTGGCGGAATCCCTCTGACGACAAACCGCACATACTGGCCCACGACCGGAGGCCCGATATCCTTCCAGCCCGGCTGGTTCGTCGGCCACGCAACCGCCATGCTGCAGGTCAACTTGGGCATGGGAACCGACGGCCCCGATGGTGGACCGCTCGAGATGTCGCATCAGATCGTGCCGCCCTTTTCCATCGTCGGCCCCAGCAACAATCCCTTCCCGGGCACTATTTGCTTGGACAAGGTGCAGATTCCGAACCCTTCCGACATTGGCATCAAGGCCGGCGTCAACGCGACGATTCAGGTCCTCATGAATGCACAGCACGGAGCTTCTTTGTTCTCGGTAAGTTCGGCAAGACGATCTGAATGACTTTCCCAATTGAGACTGACAATGAGGGGTGAAACAGTGTGTCGATATTACCTTTGTCGATCCCGGTGACAAACGCCTTGCGCCCGTTAACGGCACCAACTGCTTCAACTCGTCCGACATTGGATTCGCCGACATCGAGACCATTACCATCTCAAAGGGCGTCTTCATCGATGATCTTTGAAGCGTTGGCCAGCAGTAGACGAAGATAAACGAAGAAAATAAAAATTCCCGAAAGATGTTAAAATACCACCGGGAGCAAACGGAGCCCCTACGAATTTAGGATAGGGATGATATACCCAAGAAGCACATGATACGTCGTCAACGACAAGACACCAACCGAGGAGGCAATCAAGGGTGTTTATTTATTGTATTTTAGACAGCACAGGCTGCTGGTTTACCACTTTTCTTCTTCTTATTGTATATAGTTTCTCTTGTGTTAGATGAAATGATGACGACATTTGCTACGGGAATTTGATTCACTCTTGTTCTAAGCTCTGTCCCGTCGGGTGTTTGCATCCTGACTTTGTTATATAACCCTGTCTCGTGGATTGTTTGAGGAGCGAACTAGAGATGCAAACAGTCTGTTTGTCTCGGTTATGTGTGCTGCCATCTGTGGCCATGTCTTGATTATAGATGCTGTGTTCATCTACACCGTTTCACTTGCACGTCCGGTATAGCCCAATTACTTTATTGTATCAAGCCGTACGTTCGTATATAGTTTAAATATTGATGGCTTCCCGCCGCGTGTTCGTCATTATTTACTGTTGTGAATCGGTCTCACCAGCGGGGGCAGCTCATGACTCTAACGTCCTGCATCTAACCGCAATTCTTCATCTTCTAGTGTTTGTAAAGCGTCCGACTATGTGACTATGACAATTTCACTGTCCATCATAGAATGAATTTGCGCTGGCCCGCCTTATAGAGCCCGCTCCTGCCATATATACGGTTATTTGCTTGAAAGTATGCACTCTATAGCGGTAACATTGCACGGCATGACGTACTCACCACCTGACCAAACGAGCAGCAGATAGACAGATAGATGGATGTTGTGTGACTGCTACACACTGCCCACATGTCAGCTCTTTGCCAATTCGTTCTTATAGTGAGTGTCAAGGCAAATACAGCTCTTGCTTGTGCCTATCTCGAAGCTCATCATATATTTCCATCGCACTTCCTCAGAGCAAGATCAGGAATTCGCGTGAATCTATTTACCTAAAACAGAATCGGGAACAACGAAGTCTCATCACCTAAGGGAAACAATCCGCCAATGTGTTCTTCATGCGGCGTCGACAACATGTCTTCCACCTCCACTTCCACATCAACCTCATCGTCTGAAAGCCGACCAACTTCAAGCACAAACAGTTCCAATTCCTGCAGCAGCTCCAAAAGCAAATGGGACACCGAATATCTGGCAATCCCTAGAGAGAGAGGACTTCCTCTGAGATTCATCGCCTATGCCGCAGGAGCCTCGCTTCCAACCACAGTGAAGAAGATGACAAGAAAAGAGAAGAGGCGCGGACAGAGTACCTCAATTTGGGACTTCTTTGGCCGTAACACGCAATTATTCTGGATTGTCCAGCCTGAGGACCGTCGGGAACGCGGTCGAAGCAGGACTCCCCGTGGTAGAGATGGACAGAAGAGCACCTCAGCGGCATCGTTCCCCGATGTCAATTTTTTCCATGAAGCATATCGAGATTCGACTAGGCATGTTCCCCCACCAACAGCGTCATGCGCAGAGTGTGGCCCGGGGGTTGCTCCAGCATAAGGTTATTCAAGGGTTTCTGGCTTCTCATCTAGCTTCTCTCCAGAAGGCAATTTGCCTGGTTGGGGTCGTTTTCCATCTTTTGGAAGGAATTAGACTTTCATCAACTTCATCCTTTTCATTTCTTTTATTTCTTATTTATCAGTCAAAGTGTAAAGCAAATGAACTCATTGAAGGAATCTGAGCATAGAGAACAACAGCAAGACAAAGATTTTCGAGATGATGATGATGATGATGATGATGATGATGATAGAGAGGCTGAGGCAGTGATAAATGCTATCATGAGCGCGTGAATATTACAATATGTACTTCGTACCTGCAATCTCAGGCTTAATGGGACAGCGTGCAGGTTTGTAATGGTACAGCAGAAACCGAAATGACTAGCTGGCTCATACAGAATTTAAAGCTATTGATAGTAATAGATGACATATAAATATAACTATTGTAGCAGATACTTGAATAAAATAATGATAATAATAGATACCAGTAGTAGCTACTCGCGGAATTGGATATCTACCGCCCGGTCTAGGTAAATGCTAATAGTAGAGGCTTTCTTCCGCATCCTGTTCCCGCACTTGGAAGTTGGAACTCTACGCAGTTGCTGGGCGAGGGGTAGTTAAGCAACTTGGGATGTTGAATAGCGCCCCCATGAAAAAGCTTTAGTCTCTTTCGGATCCATATTTGACAAAAACTGTTAAAACTAGAGAATACGCATTCACCTCCAAGGCATAACCATAAACAAAAGCCCTCAGAGTTGGAAATTACGGAGTCAAGGGAACGTTGTAGTAGCGGGCTATATAGATAAATATTATTTCCAACATTATCGAAATTCTATAACTGTTTCAGTTCTGCGTTATAGCAGCGGGCCAACAGTCAGTTCATTTGCATCTACCTCCTCCTCAATGTCCATTGTCAGCTCTTTCCTGAATCAGCAACTCAATAGTGGTCGGTTTCCTCCTCCAAGCTGCCCGTAGCAGCGGCGTCCAGCTATTTTGATCCTCAGCCTTAATATCGGCTCTCTTCTCAACCAGCAGTTTAATAATAACCTCATCCCTCTTCCAAGCTGCAAAAAGTAGCGGCGTCCACCTATTATGATCCTCCGCCTCAACATTAGCCCCCTTCTCAACCAGCAGCTCAACAATATCTTCGTACCCATTCCAAGCTGCCCAAAGTAGTGGCGTCCGCCTATATATAGCATCCGTTGCCTCAATATCAGCCCCTTTATCAATCAGCAGCTCAATAATATCCTCATGCCTGTCTTCAACTGCCCTTATTAGCGGTGTCAGGCCATATTTACGATCCCTCGCCTCAATATCAGCTCCCTTCTCAACTAGCAGCTTAACAATAGTTTTGTAGCCTCCCTTAAGTGCCCATAGTAGCGGCGTCCGCCTATATTTATCATCCTTCGCCTCAATATTAGCTCCTCTCTCAACCAGTAGCTTGACAACGGCATGATGGCCGTAAAACGATGCTATTAAAAGGTCTGTAAGATTCCCAGTAGGGCATAAATTACTAGAATCTTGAAAAACTTTGAACCATGCTGAGCAGCTCTTTGAACCAGTATCACAAATTTTCAAGGCCACTGGTATAATAGCGGCCTCATCGACAATGCGAGCTTTACGGAAGTGCCTACCCCAATTTTTGGCCGAGTAATCTAAAAATGCACGGCGAACGGTAGAGGCAAAGCTGACGCTAGAATTAAACAGGTTCAGATAGAGGACGCAGAGCTCCGCGAGAATAGTGTGTGCTTGTCGAATAGTAATAGAGCGATGCCAGTATAGCCCTGGCGAGATAGCCGTAGGAGATGCCAAGTCTGCGAGGAGGAATTCGCGAGCAGATTCATGGAGGAAGTAAACCTTGCCGTGATCGATCGAGATGAATAATCCACACAACGACCTGAGACGCGACTTAAAATCACTCGGATCCTCTGAATTAAGGTCATCAAAGGTATTTGTCGTGCCATCTTGTGTTGTGTCATGTATGTTCATAGCAATGTTCATTTCCGATAGTGTGAGTGGTCGACTGGCAACCAAGATAATGCTCAAGGCCCTCCGAACCAAATACCCATTTGCAGACTTGTTGAGAATCTTTTCATATGCCTCAGTAACACTGTTCGGATTTGTTTTTATAACCAATTCCATCTCATTTAGTGTTGTTATAAAAAAGTTATTTTCTTCCAAATGGTTAAACATAAGATGTACCCAGAGATAGGTGCGGTGGGTAGTCTCTTGCAGCCGTTTCTCTAGGTAGCTGAGAATTTCAGCTGAGAATTTTCCCTTCTCCGACAGCTGATTAATCCGGTGTGTAATGACGTTATGTACCTCCAGGCTGATGCTCTCCGATTCTTCCTCTCCTGGAATATGACTATTTGGAAATCTCTGTAACAAGCCGCGAAATTGAGATGTAATTTGCTCATATGGCCGGCATGTGAGAAGATATCTTAGCTTGTTTTTGCCGCTGCTTGAATTGTCACTCTGGAACTGGCTTTCCACATCTTTCACCAGGTCCGTAAACTCAGGTCCAGCGCACTCATCTAAGGCGTCAAGAACTATAATAATAGGACCCGCCTCGGGATCTCTTATAGATTTTTGTAAAATATTCCAAAGCGATTGCGTAGAGTTGATTAAGTCTTGTCCTTCTTTATTAAAATATGGCATAGCATATTTTATCAGCAGTGGCTTTTGTGAAAAAAGTTGATGTAGTAATGCACAAAGTGCTTGACGGGAGGTATTCTGATCTTGGTCTTTGAAGAAGAAGTAACAGATAGTTGCGAGTCGTGGCAGACTGTGATCAATGAGATGTCTGGCTAAAACCGATTTCCCACAACCAGGGTCTGCTGTAACTAGCAGAGGACCAGACTCTTGTTGCAACCACTCTTGATAGTGCTTGTGGTTAAAAAACCATAAAGAAGTGTCTTCAACTCTCTCTTCTACTTGGTTTTTATACCATTCATACGTAATATCTTTATTGCCAGATGTAAGGCAAAATAGCTGGTAGCACTCTCGTTCTTTCTTGGATAGCGTCTCATAAGCTAAGTCTTTCTGGGTTTTAAGTTGTATGTTTAGATGCTGTTGACTGGCTTCATAAGGACCTATAAACGATTAATTTACTCCGTACATTTAAACAAATCCTCAAGGGTTAGGACTTACCAGATAAAATGTCACTGATCTTCTTCTGAGCTTCAACCGCATCTGGAGAAATTCGATAAAGGAGTTTCTTTGCATATGCTGCAGCTGCCATTGCTGCATAGCCTTGCCACAATTTATTTCCATGTGAGTCTGAGTAATCGCAGATGCCACGAATAACCAGACATGGAAAGTCGTTCATTAATCCTGCAGCCCCCATTTCAAAGCAGAGAACACCTTTCTTCGCTATTTCGTCTCGAACTGAAGCATCTCTCATGAGTGTATCAGCCGAAGCAATCAGTCCATAGTGGATTGCTGGGTCATCTTCTTCTTCTTCGCGGCCAGACCGCTCGATAAGATTCGATGGGCCATCACCACATAATATTGCACATTCAAACCTATCATTTGAGGGATGAACGACCTGTGGCCGGTAGAGCCTATCAGTAGTAGTTTCTGGTCGTGCAAAACTCTTCCGAAGTCGCGGGTGCTCTTCTAATATCTTGTTGATGGTTTCTCTAATGCGATTCCCCTCAGACTCGTATTGTGCCATCAAGCCAGCAACAGCCGTCCGCAACATTAGCGGCTGATATAAGGATCCCGTTTCTTGGAATTCCTGGGTTTGTATAGCCTTTCTAAAGTCATATTGGATAACTCCACCCTTTCCATTAGTAGGAACACCCACAACGACGTCGCCAAGACGAATATCGTGTCTTGGGCTAGGAGCACCGCCGCCTATTCCGACTAATAGACTAATTCTAACATTCGGGAAACTGTGTAGCATATCTCTTGCAACAACTGCCGCGGATGACAGTCCATATTCGCCGATTGGGAGGACGGCGATTACGACATTATGTCTTCCGATCTTACCAAGCGTATAGTCGTTCTGGTCGTTGGGGGGTACATAACCAGGCCCCTTATGCTTCTCGTCAAGAAAAGTCTGGGCAGCGACATATTCGGTGGATAGAGCACAGATCCAGCCGACGGTGTAATCCATATTATATTGGCGTGCCGGATCTTCGTGTTCAATTCGCCACGACTGGTAAGCTCCAGATTCGATGACCTTCTTTAGGAAATCATCATCCTCAATTGTTAGGTCATCGTAGTGTCTGGGGATATACACGAGATCAAGATCTGTGTCGGGGATCGGAATATCATCTTTTCCAGCATCATCATCCACTTCCATTGCGTCTCCCTCATCGTCCATGTGGTCCATGTCTTTTATAGTGATACCTGCCCTGGAGTCGATGTCCGAAAGGCTTTCTAGGTCGTCGCCCTTCGATGCGTCACTTGCATCATCGATGTCAACGGAATCACTCTTGACATCATCATCCATCAAGGTCCCATCATCTCTCTGCAAAACTTCGAAGCGCAACGTTAAGAGCATTAGCACTTGTAAATGTCCCGCAATGTGCCGGGCCATAGCCTTTGAGCGGTCTTCAATTTGTTGCGATCTGTGCCGATGAGAGTCTATGTCTGGATTAGAAGAGGTGTCTGAAAGATCAGGGTCCGAATTGGGATGACTAGGATGCTTCATTGCATAAGTCTTCCGAGCACTTTTAAAAGTTTCTTGCTTTAATAATCCTTTACGTCGCTTGAGATAAGTCACCTTGCTCTCGTCCCCTTGTTCTTCTACTTCAAAACAACACAAAAAACACTCATTCCAAGTTTTTGGCTGTTTAATCTTGCTTTGTCGTGAAATAACTTGAAGCTGTTCATTTGTAAAATTACTGCTATGTGAGTTTTTCAAATGCAAGTATAAGTCTTGTTGGTTGCCGTAAAAGCCATGGTTGGACTCGCAGAGAGTACATACATGTACCCAGGTCGATAATGAATAAACTTGTTGATACCATTGCCGGCTGTGATGACCCATATGGCTACACCACTCATCAAAGGTTGGATAGGTTGGGTGCCCTTCTGAGCACACCTCTGAGATGCAAACATAGGGCTTCAGATCTCGATTGATGTGCCGACTAAGAATAAGTCAATATAATCATGTGCTAGCATCATTTTAAGTCTTAGATGACAAGTACAATTGTCTGTGCATAGACACGATGAAATCCCTCGTATATCACCAGGTTTCATAAAGATACCAGGTAGACTAATATAAAAACATCGCCAACACTTAGGTATTTAAAGGTAAAAGTTACATACCGCCATTCGCTTTCGGAGAGTATTTTTTTATTAAGTGGCTCAGAACACCACTCACAGGTAAAGATATTACTATCCCCGTTTGTAATAGGTAGCCGTGGGTAGTTACCCTGGTTAACTTGGACAGATGATGTTTTGTGAAACCTTGTTGACGCTTCATCAGGTGGTTTGTGACGGCTCCTAATCTGTTGAATGTTGACGCTGGATAGGCCAGACTGAGATGGTGTAGTGTGTACTTCTTGGAGATTGGCTGCAATTGGAATCGCTTTCGCTGGCAGAACGTCAAGGACGTCAGTTTGCAACTCATTAGAAGGCACTTCTGGTATTGTTGGCAGCCTTTTATAGGGCTTTCGGGGAGTCTTGAGTTGTGTAGAGCGAGAGTTGTGATGCAACATCCTTTTATATCTATTTACCATTGACTCTTTAAGATAATCCTTGAGAGATGGATGGGCACCAGGGTATAGCGTTTGTATAGCATGTGTACATAAATAAACAAATGATGTTAGATCAAGACCTGCAGTGGATTTTTCGGCTCTTATATCGATCTTATCATGACTTGTCTGGCGAATTGTGACACCGAGACGGTTTAGTCGGTCGAGCGTGTTATCAATTGCTGTCAGAGCTGCTGATGGTGTTGGGGGAGCCTTAGGGGGAGATCCATCAAAGCTAATCAGAGCCTGATCCCCTTGTTCTTGACTGTTTATTTCGTCTACATATTGTAGTAGACTGCAGCGAAGGATATCTAATAATCGAGCAACGAGGTCTTGAAGATCTGGGAATTTTCGTAGCCTTGTATCTAGACATTGGCTTTCCTGAGCAAACACCCCAAGATATGCAGCCCATATGGAAAATCGTTGCTGAAGTTCTGCACATAGCTCGATATTCACAGCCTTTGGCTTTGCTTTCGACAAAGCTTCTTGTAGCTGATCGAAGACGTCTTCACATTCGCAAGCCAGCCTGTAGAGAACATCTTCATTATCGACGTTGGACGCCATGCTGAGAGTCAGCCGGCAACTGAGACAGGTATAGAAAGATGAAGCAGGACACGGACGGTGATTCAGGCAGAATATTGTCGAGCTCACCGTCGGCCGTGAGGGGACGAGCGGGGAGGCGGCAACATATACATGCAAGTTTGTGGGTCCCGAGCCTTGCCAGTTGATCCTATCAACTACCACAGTTCCTACTGGGGACAATTACAAATGTAAACATTGAATACATGTACACAGCAGGCACTCTGTATTCATCCCCGCATCCGCCTACTAAGCCTCTTCTTCCCCGCCCTCATATTCGAAAAACGTCGAGCAAGTTCCAAAGGCCACTGTCGTTGCATAAATGAAGCCTAAAAGACTAAAATGCCTTACCTCAATGAGTCGAATGAATGGCGCTTGCTTGATGAGCTTGGGCGCCTGTTGGACCAGAGGAAGTCGCGATACCCTGTGTCAACAGGATCACTCAGGAATCACAAGGGAGTAGAAGTCAATGCCGAACTAATCGAAGTCGAACTCCGCCGCGTTTTCATGGTCAAGCAGATTTCTCGGAATCTAGAACAAGAAGAGTTCGATCAGTTTCAAGCAAAGCTGAAAGGCCTCTGCTTGTTGTTGGATGACCTTGCGCAGTTTCCTTACGCCCGCGTTGGACCAGAAGGTTTGGCCTATCCCCGTCTACGAGCATTAATTGAGTTCCTGGAATCAACATCTGGAGAACTTGACCTAGCTTACGGGCCTAACGAAACACTTTTTCAACTTCCTCGCAGCGCTAATGAGCTTCACAAATGCCAGCGGGTTATTGAAGAATATAACAGTGCCCTTGGTCGACTGCTCGGGGCCCCTTCGCAAAATCCAGTTATTCGACCATCCCAAACGCAGCAGCAAAAAAAAGCGTGGGAGAAAAGTATAATACGGAATCAGGCTCAATTGGTTCTTAAGACATTATTTAAGTGTTTTAAATGCGGAGCGCCACATAAAGTACTTTTAAAAACTATTGAAGACCCTGATGAAGATATAATATTATCGAATTTACAACTTATCCTTTCGCCATGTCTAGAATTAGATCTATGGCAGGAAGCCCGGTGTGACTTCGTTAATTTGTATGTTTGCTAACCTCAGTGTCTACGAGGATTTACCTCTTTCTTTACCTTGTATTTTACTCACATGGCCACTAGACAATCTCCAATTATATCTAGGATATCATTATCAGATATCTGTATGAACCTCCGTCAGCATACTGGTCAAGGAAAGTCGTTGGTGCTACATATTAAAGATATTGACACGTTCGAGCTGTTCGGTACTTGGTCAAGTCCTACTTCCTCTGTTACGAGTTCGTCACTAGATGAGTCTCTTGACCAACTCATCCTAAAGGGGGTTTTCAGGCCTTTTAACCCCGCCATATCCGACGAGATGTTGCCAGCCAGGTTCAGCACTAAAGATAGGCGAGCACTTGCTGTTAAGCTTGGGTTTTGTCTTATGAACTTCTTTGACGCTGACCTTACCTCAAAAAGGATATATCTCCTAAATTGCTTACCATACCTAGCTTTTGACTCAGAGCTTCCAGTAACGACCGACTCAAAAAGCTTCCAGATAGGTCACCCCACATTACTATCTTTTGCAAAGCTATTGCTAGAACTAGACTTTGGCACAAATATCGACATAGACATAAGTCCAAACAATAGCGGAAATCGTCAGGCTTGGGTTGAGCTCCTGTGTCGCGCAGAACTCCTTCAACAAGACAGAAACGATTGGTATGACGACGCCATCAGAGGCTGTCTTATGGTTCACCATAACATAACAATGGCGTTGTCGTCCCTCGAAAATAAACATAAAGACGTGGATTCAATAGTAAGAGAACAGCTCTACGAGCAAATTGTCCAAAAACTTAAGCTTGGACATGATTCTGGATATGGCTCTACTCGCAAACGGCAACGATCAGAGTCGCCACCTCGGTCTGACCACTGGAACGAGGGTCAAGTTTCTGGCTCTTCAAAAATGATCATGCCGTCTGTGAAACTTGAACGAGCAATGTCCGAAAACAAAAAACAACGCATCACCGAGCCACAGACATTTCCTACTGTGTCTGGACTAATGCATAGAGAAACTAGCGACCTGGGTAATAGCAATACCCTAGCTAAGGGCTTTGCAGACTCGTATGTTTCCACTTGCCCTATCTAACAATACGCCTCCCATTGCTATTTATCAGTGTGTCTTTGGTTGCAAATATATGCGCCTAATTCAAACTTGACATGTCATTTTCGTTTCCGTGACACGTAGCCATGGTTTTACCAAGGAGATGTGTCCACGTAAACCCTCATGACGCAGATCCAGGTTTACGCAGATGAGCAGCCTGAACAACAAAGATGTGATAGGTCATCGCTATGAGATAACTCGCAGCTAATCCTTCGTGCTAGGAACCCAAGAATTATGTTCTCTATGCGACCTTCTCGCCGCGAAGATTTTGAGATTGCAATCATCTGCGCGCTAAAGCATGAATACGATGCGGTTAGCTACATCTTTGACGAGTTCTGGGACGAAGATGGTGACCAGTATGGACGAGCGGCGGGAGACACCAACCATTATGCAACTGGTCGTGTGGGCAATTACAACGTCGTTCTAGTCCTCTTGGTGGAGATGGGCAAGACCAACGCAGCTACTGCAGCAGCTAGCATGCGATCGAGCTATCACGGCTTGCGGCTTGCCCTCCTTACAGGAGTATGTGGCAGTGTGCCGCACGGCCAATATGGAGACATCTTCTTAGGAGACGTCATCATCAGCAAGACCGTTGTCCAGTATGATTTGGGCTGGCATTATCCAAGCATGTTTGTACGAAAGAATACTGACGAGGATAAACTTGGGCGGCCAAATAAAGATATTCGCAGTCTGGTTGCGACATTCGAAACCGATCGGGGGCTCGATCAACTCGAACAGCGAACTGCCCGTTTTCTCAACCAGCTCCAATCCAATGCTGCCCGGAGAAGACGACGGGGCAAGTATAACTATCCCGGAATAAGGAAGGACAATCTATTCGAGCCAACCCATCGTCACAAGCATCACGTCTCGCCGATCTGCATTTGCCACGATTGCTTCAATGGCTCGGATTCTGTTTGCGATACGGCACTTATCTCATCATGTGCAGATCTCGGCTGCAACAATCAACGTCATATCGCGAGGAACCGGCTCCAGGCGACACAGCAGCTGGAACACGACGGAATTGGCGATTATCCGCAGCCCGCGGTATATGTGGGAGCCGTCGCATCAGGAGACAAGGTGATAAAATCGGCAGGAGAACGGGACAGGCTTACGAAAGAAGCCGGAGTGATTGCGTTCGAGACGGAGGGCGCTGGGGTCTGGGACGAATTGCCCTGTATCGTGGTCAAGGGAGTGTGCGATTATGCGGACAGTCACAAGCACGAGGAATGGCAGAATTATGCGGCGGCAGCGGCAGCGGCGGCATCCAAAGCAATCTTAGAACGCTATATTCGAACTGACAAGCCTTGAAGGCATATTTATCTCTGGCTTCAGAGATCAACTCGTTACTTTACCGGTTTTGCGGCCAGTTACAACTTGAGCAAGCTTCGTCATATCCTCCTTCCAACAACTATTCGCGATCGCCTCAGCTGTTTTCAGTTGTAGAACATGGTTCTAGGCATATAACTCGAATTCACCAGCTCTTACCATGGGCTTTACGGAACATTTCGCTTCCACATCATACGATATTGTCGGTCTACTTATATACTGCTAGGGCTCTTGATAAATGGTGTAGAGGTCTAAGCACATACTCTTAGCACGACTCAGGCGGCTTCTTGGGGTACTCGTCAGGACTGCTCGTTGGGTATTAAAAATTAGAACCATGGTTACTTAATCGTTTGCGCCGATTTATTGCAGGCATTAACCTGTTTCTTCGGGTAGCAATAAAGCGCATTGTTTAAATGTCCATGATATTCCCATGGCTTCCTAGAGTGAACATTTAATGGCCAGAATTGTTCGGTATTTTATCTAGTGCCAGCATTTGCCGTGCACAGTACATGTAGTAATAAGGGTTGAGGTCACTTAATGGGATATATTGCCAGAGTTTTTTTTTTGTAGAAATTCATTCTAGCTTTGACACTGCAAGAGAAAGTGATCATGCCGTAGGCCTACCTCCATAATTTGAGGTTGAGTTATTCGTACCTCGAAACCAAGTCACGATATCAGCTCCCTCATACAAAATTATAAAGAGTTTAACCAACTCGTCAAACAGTGTTGAAAACTACATATCCAATGACGTTGTTGATGCCCTCCCGGGTTGGCCGTGATTGAGACATGGCACTAGCCACCGTTGGCAC
Source organism: Trichoderma sp. IMV 00454 (assembly GCA_001931985.1). Lineage (NCBI taxonomy): Eukaryota > Fungi > Ascomycota > Sordariomycetes > Hypocreales > Hypocreaceae > Trichoderma > Trichoderma sp. IMV 00454. The sequence continues at coordinate 125,077 of MSJK01000139.1, forward strand.
GCCGGGAGTGGCTGTGCAGTACGGTAAAGGAGGCGCTCTCCCGCTTCTCCCCAGTTTGCCAGCTTCAACCATTCACCATCGTCTGCTTGACCACCGCACTTGGCTCGACTTGGCCTCGCGCTTATGGAGCCCATTTGCTGTCCAGGAAGCCTTACGAGGCACCCGCGAGGACAAAGGGCAGGTTGAGTCTCTTTTCAGTCGCCGGAATGAGGCTCAGCGAAGCAAACAGCTCATCAAATCTCCTTTCACTGCGGTGACTCAGTCGGCAATCGACCGTGCATTTTCTTTGTCTGACAGGGGTCTTTTTGAGAATTGCAGATGATCGGGTCGGAGAACGGTTTGTGTATTATGCGGTTTGCTCATCGTGCGCTGCATGATGATGTGAGCTAACATGACAATGCATTGTAACAGGCTTTCTCTCCGGGAGCACGAGCACGAGCACAAGCACGAGCACGAGATGCGGGGGAAATAAATGCTTTGTCTGCTTGTTCCATTCGAATTTCTTTCAAAGCACGACACATTTCCAATTTGCGCAAAGCATCAACTCAATCTGATCTTTAAGCTCACATCACATCACATGGGGCAAGGATAAAGGCACAGCTAAGCACATGCAAGCTTCAGCTAAGCTTAGCGGCTCACGGATCCGAATGGAGGCCTTCAGATCAGGCAGCCAGCCAGTCCCACCTCGGCGGGAGTCATCCAACGAGATCTGCCTTCTCCACACGGCTTATTGAGCCATTCACATGTTTTTGTTCGCCGGACGGACTCCACTGCTTCTAGGCCGCAGCAGCACCGCAGCCGCATCCGTGTCTAGCCTTGAAGGCTTTGTTCTTGGTTCGTCTTACAGTTATATAAGGGTGTCTGAGTTATCAACTTGAACACAAACTTTTCAACCAGTTCATCCTTTTCTTCCTTTCCCACCTTCTTTTGTGGACTGGTTGAAACCCATATCAACGGCTTTCACTTGTCCTCGTCTGAACTCGTCGCCTACCATTCATCCCATCTTGGAGTGGCGAGTGACATCAGACGGACAAAGACCTCAACGCCAAAAGTGTCGCCTGTCGGAACCCGTGCGTTCCCACAGCCACTTTAATACCTCGTCAACCAAACCTCACACAAAATAACGCTTGACGTGTGTAACACACCATGGATCCCTTCATCAACATGTCGGCGCAGTTCGCCAACGGGGCTGTCCCAAATCCCCAGTTCGCCCTCCTCAACTACTTCTTCCCGGGCTTTTCCATGTTTACTTCGGCCCTGCACACCTACCTCGGTATTGACCTCAACTTTTACATCCCTCTCATTGTCGCCATCTTTGGTCTGAATTTCGTATGGAGCTATTTCAGCACTTCAGTATGGGCGTGGATCGACGAATATCTCATGTCGTCCTTTAGGGTTCGCACTGACGATGAAATCTACAACATGCTGATGCTCTGGATCTCACGTCAAAAGTTTTCTCAAAACTCTCGGCGTTTCTTGGTAAATACCGATTTATACTCTCGCAGCAGCTACGTCTGGGGTGGTTCAAACGACGATAGTGACGACGAGGATGGAGACGAGGAAGTCAGCGTTGATATCCTGGGACCAAAGCAGACTTTGCACTATACTCCCTCGTTTGGGTCTCATCTGTTTTGGTACAAGGGATGGCCTCTATTCTTTGAACGTCACCAGAACCAGCAGCAAATCAACTTCCAGAGCGCCAGCGAGCGAGAGGAGCTCTCTATTTCATGCTTTGGGCGGAACCCGCGTCTCCTCAAGGAACTTCTCTTTGAGGCCCGTCAGATGTACCTCAAGAAGGACGAGCGCAAGACTCTCATCTACCGCAGCTCCAGTGGCACTGCCTACGGCGGTGAGCCTTACTGGCAGCGCAGCATGTCTCGTCCTAACCGTCCCTTCTCTACCGTCATCCTGAGCGAGAAGATGAAGCAGGATCTGATTGACGATGCCGCCGACTACCTCAACCCTGCTACTCGCCGATGGTATGCTAACCGTGGTATCCCCTACCGACGCGGTTACCTTCTCTACGGCCCCCCAGGTACCGGAAAGAGCTCGCTCAGTCTGGCTCTGGCTGGATACTTCCGGATGAAGATTTACATTGTCAGCCTGAGTTCTATCAATGCCACTGAGGAGGGTCTCACCTCTCTCTTTAGCAACCTGCCCACTCGCTGCCTTGTACTCCTTGAGGACATTGACACCGCTGGTTTGACGCACACCCGAGAGGAGCCGGATGCCACGCCTGCCCCTGTTGCTGCTCCGAACCCCTCAGCACCAACTCCGCCTTCGGGATCAAACACAGGATCAGGTGGCCGCCTTTCACTCTCTGGACTTCTCAACATTCTGGATGGAGTCGCCTCACAGGAGGGCCGTCTTCTTGTCATGACTACGAATCACATTGAGAAGTTGGACAAGGCTCTGATCCGACCCGGTCGTGTGGACATGATTGTCCCCTTCAGCCTTGCCGACAAGACTATGACCGAGTCCATCTTCCGTGCCATCTATGCTCCCTTTGAAAGCGAGATCTCCTCCAACGAGCTGGCCCTCGGTTCCAAGAGCGGTACCAGCACTCCCAAGCGCATTGAGCCGGATGAGGAGGCCAAGCAACGGTGGGCCAGACAGCATGCTGAGATTTCTGAGCGCATTGAGGTTCTCTCTCTACAGTTTGCTACCAAGATCCCCGAGTTTGAATTCAGCCCCGCGGAGATCCAGGGACTGCTCCTCAAGTATAAGCGATCTCCCGAGGATGCCATTGAGGCTGCGGACGCTTGGGTGATTCAGACTCGCAAGGATAAGAAGGAGAAGGAGTTGCAAGAGGCTGAGAAGCGACGCAAGGAGCAAGAGGAAGAGGAGAAGAAGAAGAAGGCTGAAGAGGAGGACAAGAAGAAGGAGAGTGAAGATAGCACGGCCAAGACTGAAGGCTCGGACCAGAAGGAGAGTGCCAAAGCCAAGAGTGCCGATGCTCCCAAGGAACCTCAATCTACAGGAGAGGGGGATGCCGACAAGGCAAGCGAGGCTAAAGCGGAGACGCTCGAGGTGGCCAAGGATGATAAGAAGAACACTGCATCTGATTCGGAGTATGAGCGGGTGTGAAGAGCGTTAGATAGAAGGATGGTCAGACATCGGGTTGCATAGCATGGCGTTTCAGGGATTACAAAGATTTTGGCTTGGGCGAAATAGCACCATTTTTGGACATTACGAGTACTTAGAATAACTAACGAAATCAACTCCAAGAGCCTATCGATTTGATAGGTTCATGCATGATGTATGGGCTCAATGCATTGTAAATCCTCGTGATAAGAGAAGTTGTAACTCCGTCAATCTCCGCTGCTGCAATACACACCTTGGATCTTTTCTTCATCTGGCAACTATCATGTGCGGCTTATGGTTACATCAAAGCTGACAGCATATGCACAATGCCGTGCTTCCATTTTATCCAGTCCGGCGTGAATTGAATGTCTACTGCCTTAGAGGAGAGTGCACAAGCGCGATGTTTGTTATTGTTGCCGTTGTAGTTTGTTTCTTGTGTTGCAACTGACTCGCAACATACCTACCTATATAGAGGATAACTTGCACGAATTGAAACGTTTGCTATTGCGTCTCTGAGATGTATTTTGTAGCAACTTTGCTCAGATCAATAGACGTTTGCCTGAGATGATACTCTAGGTTTGCTTGTTCTACAGTGGTTTAGTTTGCTTGGGATGGAAGTGGCTTCGTCTGATGTTTTGATAGCCCACGTGTGGTGGTTGCCATCAAAACTCGGGCCGAAACGTGCCAAGTTTCCACGTTGAGATTTGTGCCAATCAAGCCTCAATGTTAATGGGAAAGAGAAAAAGGATTGATAACGGATAATCCAAGTTACTTTTCGATATATGATCATAACACGAAAGAGGCTTGATGCAACTATGACAAAATAGCAAGTACGAGCAGGATTCGTAAATGCAGCAAGTATTAGATGCAGCGTAAATCGGAGGCTCTTCCTTCCGATTTTATCGATATGCAAATTGCCTACAGAAATCAGTTGCGAGTACGGACGGATCATTATCCCATGCGAAAAGCAGATCTGCCGCATGCTCAGCCAATGGGCGAGGCAAGCGGTGTGGGGGCGAACTTGTGAAGGTGTAATTACCGCAATAAAATCGGGGGCGTATTCGTATTGCGGGCTGCTAGTCCAAAAGTAGGTACGTACTTCTTGATTTGCGGTTTTTAGTCTCAGACACTTTTGCGGGAGAGGAAGAGGGTATTCGTATTCGCATTTGTTTTGTTGGCTACCTCTCTTCAACCTCCTAATGTTTCATGCACGGCACAGCATCAATAGAAGTTGATGCAAATCTGATGAAATGCGATACATCATAGCGGCTATCTCATAGGTAGAGCTACCAGATGAAAGTTGTGTCCCCTTTGTATTTCAATATAGACTGCTTCGTACCTGGTACATGATCTGCTCTGATTCAGACAGCTAAAACAAAACGCATGTCTCGCCTGCGCCCGAGCCTGGTGCCGTCCGGAAGTGGGGCCGGCCCGGAATCCGAGCGGCAGACGAGAATACCAAAAGAGGTACTCGCATCACTCTGTAGGTCCAAGCTTCAAGCTTCTTTTCTTTGTTGCTGCTTGATTAGACTAGGCATTGGTAATGGCAATTGCGTAGCTCAGTGCTTAGATATGTATGATACAATATGACGATGATTGGAATGATCCCTGCTTGTCGAGAATATGCGTATTGTCAAGGCTACGCACACTACAGGCAATTGCATGGGAGTGGTATCGCTGCAGAAGCATTGGGATACGGGGGCGGGGCAAAGATGTCGCCATACGGAGGAGAAGCTGTGTACCGGCAGAAGGCAGCTTTCGGAAAAGACTCAATCGATGCATAACCAGAAATCGGCTGTGAATCCGGCCGAGAATTCAGCTGTGCACGGCCAGGGAGCACGGCCAATGATGCGTCTTGGAGGGTAAAGGCTGACGGCAGGGGGGGAATAGCACGGCGAATATAGCCTTGCGGTTATCAGCTTGAGCCTCGTTGTTCGCCACCATTGGATGCGTCGTTATGAGTCCTCATAAGGCTCTGGATTTATTCATCTATTTAGCTGGCAATATCGGGCGTTGTACGAGTAATATGGGAGTTGACACGGTATGATGCTTTTTGATGCTCAGCTCTACTTGTTTAGGATCTACTGTACAGAACACAGCCGGGTACGGTACGGCTGCTATCTAGATGGGCAAAAGTGAGATTTCACTTGACTAAGAGCACAGTAGTCTCTAGATGGCGGTGGAGCCCAACTGGCGCAGGATTGGCGCGTTGGAGAAGCATTGGATTTCTGGAGGCAACGAGCGATAAAAAGAAAAGGCCACATGCAGTGGGGCATTTGACAACGCAGCGTGCTGATGGTGAGATTCTGCATTTGAGGGATGGGAATACAGTGACAGTACAGCAGAGGCTCTGGTCTGGACTAACAGCTTCTGGCATCTGAAGCCCCGATTCTGACGACACAAGAGCCAAACTAACAGTTAGGCTAATGCGAATGAATTATGGAGCGGTGCAACGGAGAGAAGGAAGAAGAAGCAAAAAAAGAGAGGAAAAAAAGGAGACACGGTAGCAACAAGACGTGTAATCTCTGGTGCGAGTAAGAAGTGTTGGTTAGATTGGATCTAGTACGTGTACCTGTGTCGGTTCCCCCCCACAAACATTTCTTTGGCTGGCTGAGAGAAAGAGAGAGATAAAGATCAAAGGAGGCGTGGAGAGATAACAATCGGAGGCAGGGATGTGAAGCCATCCATCCATTATAACTCGCAAGTCGCAGCAGAAACGGAGCAGAATGTGCGAATGTGCGAGTGCGTGTGCGTGCTCGTGTGTCTGTAGAAGTACTTGCGCTCTCGTATCTGGATGCCCAGGCGCAAAAGTATTCGTAACCTCTGCCGTACTCCGTACTCGTAGTCGCGATCTGTTTTTTTTCTGCCCAAGGGCCAAGCCAAGCGTAGACTGGACGGGCAATTAATTTCATCGCTGGGCCGCCAACAGAACAGACCAGAGACGGCCCCTCCCCACCATCTTCTGGCGGTAGTCCACGCAGCTAAACCCACTAAACCCACCGTGGCCGACCCCTGGCAGAAGCGCTGCAAGTCCCCTGTTTGTGCTGCAGCTCAGGCGCTACAGCGATGCGCACCGCCTGCCACAAAGGGCGGTGAAAACATTTAAATGCACAAGCACGCCGCCACGTTCCACATCCACCAAGTCGACATTCATTCTCTCACGAGCTTCAACTTTCTCTCGCCATTCTCTCCTTTTCAACTCTTTACCTGATACCCAAAGCTCAATTGTACTCTACAGTCCATTTCTTCAAGATGGCCGCTCGTCCTCAGAACATTGGCATCAAGGCCATTGAGATTTACTTCCCCAGCCAGGTTGGTTTTCCGCAATTGCCCCTCCATCCACATCTCACGAGACAGACAACCCCCCTCAAAAAACAGAGTCGCTGACAATTGCTTTGCCAAACAGTATGTCGACCAGGTCGAACTTGAGAAGTTCGATGGTGTTGCCGCTGGCAAGTACACCATTGGTCTAGGCCAGACCAAGATGGCCTTCTGCGACGACCGTGAGGGTATGTTTTGAGAGCGCCTCTCTTTTTTTCTCCCCTCCCCTCTCTTCTCCTGAACTCGGGGGCTGACTCGAAACTTGTGCCCAGATATCTACTCAATGGCCCTCACCGTCACCTCAAAACTGCTCAAGAACTACAACGTCGACATCAACTCGATCGGCCGCCTCGAGGTTGGCACTGAGACCATCCTCGACAAGTCCAAGTCGGTCAAGTCTGTCCTGATGCAGCTGTTTGGCGACAACACCAACATTGAGGGTGTCGACACCATCAACGCCTGCTACGGCGGCACCAACGCCTTCCTCAACAGCGTCAACTGGATCGAGTCCTCCGCCTGGGACGGCCGCGATGCCATTGTTGTCGCCGGCGACATTGCCCTCTACGCAAAGGGTGCTGCCCGCCCCACCGGTGGCGCTGGTGCCGTCGCCATTCTCGTTGGCCCTAACGCTCCTATTGTTGTCGAGCCCGGCCTGCGTGGCAGCTACATGCAGCACGCCTACGACTTCTACAAGCCCGACCTGACCAGCGAGTACCCCGTCGTCGACGGCCACTTCTCCCTGACCTGCTACACAAAGGCCCTCGACGCCGCCTACCGTGACTACTGCAAGAAGGAGGCCAAGCTGGCCAACGGCACCACCAACGGTGTCGACGAGTCCAAGACCCCCCTGGACCGCTTCGACTACCTTGCCTTCCACGCCCCCACCTGCAAGCTGGTCCAGAAGTCGTACGCCAGACTGCTGTACCACGACTTCCTGGGCAACGCTGATGCCGCTGCCTTTGCCGAGGTCGCCCCTGAGCTGCGTGACATGGACTACGAGAAGTCCCTGACCGACAAGGCTCTCGAGAAGACTTTCATGACCCTCACCAAGAAGCGCTACCAGGAGCGTGTCAACCCCGCCATCCAGGTGGCCACTCTGTGCGGTAACATGTACTGCGCCAGTGTCTGGGGTGGATTGGCCAGTCTGCTGTCCTTTACCGACAGCAAGGCCCTCGAGAACAAGCGAATTGGCCTCTTCAGCTACGGCTCTGGTCTCGCTGCCACCTTCTTGTCTCTCCGCATCGTCGGCAGCGTCGAGACCATTGGCAAGACTCTGGACATTCCCGCCCGTCTGGAGGCCCGCCGTGCTGTCCCTCCTGAGACCTACGATGAGGTACGTTTTAATTCCACCAAACTATCAATTATTTCTCGATTAAGTATGCTAACTTGATTTGTTTAGATGTGCAACCTCCGAAAGCAGGCTCACCTCCAGAAGAACTACACCCCCAAGGGCGATGCCTCCACCATCGCCCCCGGCACCTACTACCTGGAGAAGGTCGACGACATGTTCAAGCGCGAGTACTCAGTAAAGGCCTAAGCGTCTTATTGTCTTTTCTGAACATATTCTTCGTCGAACATCTTACAATTACCCGACTTTTCTGATTGAATAAATTTGTGCGGCATGGAGCACACGGCGTCCTGTTTTTTAAAACCAAACGTTGGGCGAATCTTTTTTTTTATTACATGGGAACCCTGTCTAACTGGCACGAAATGAAACGAGCACAGCGATAGAACTCATCTGTTGAGAAATATGCAGGTGATTATTACTTGGTTTTTGATTTTTAAGCTTTGCTATTTGGTATTATATGATGAATGTCTCTCTCTCTGGATAGACAGATGGGGTGGGCGTTGGGCCATAATGAGTGAGGAGGGTGAAAAAAAGAGGATGAGGCGATGATGCTTGATATGGGTGGGCATGATTGGTGTAGATACTATTTAGAGATGAGCCACGTTTTTTGACGGGCTATGCCTTTAAAGAAGAAAAATGCGAATAGACATGATGCGCCAGAGATGAAATTGTTCTTTTTGCCATTGTGATGAGGGTATCCATTCATTTTTTATTGATCCTTGCTCTCCATTTTTGGCTGCTACGATGTTTCTAGTTCTGAGTGTAAGTGAGCAAGCCATCCTCTATTTATCTACTCTATTCATGTTTACATTTTCCCTTTTATTTCTACAGTATTCTTCTTTCTATCATATACTTCTTTTGTTATTCATCGCCCTTGTACTTCCACTCGGCATTTCTATGCAAATGATAATCCCCCGTAAGAATACTCCTCCAGATCCCATACAGCCCGCCCACAGGCCACCTGCTCTTGAGCGACTTCTTCCACATCTGGCGCTCCCTCCTACTCGCCTCGACGTCGATGCGCACCTTGTCGTACACCGAGGGCAGCGTCGTCGCGCTGTACTTTTCGCGCAGCGCCTGGTACCACGGCTTGTCGTAGACCTGCCAGAACTCGGGCTCCGAGTAGTACGTGTGGGCGTAGAGCCACTTGCGGCCGCCGAGCTGGACGAGCTTGTCCTCGAGGGCGCGGTTCTTGGTGATGAACTCGTCGTGGTTCTCGGGGCCCCAGCCCCAGACGCCAATGTTGAGCATGGGCTTCGGCACGACCTTTGTAGCTGCGCTACCATCTGTAGCTGTGACAGTTTCCGTCTCGCAGGTTGGGTGGAAAGTCGGGCCGGGCGTCTCCTTCAGGGGACACAGCCAGAGGGGCCAGATGCCGAACTCGTCGGTGGTGTAGTCGACGAACTCGGCGGCCTTGTCGTAAGGAATGGCGAGGTCCTGGACGACGAACCGTGCGGACTCGCCGCTGGCGTGCAGCGCGCGGTAGAGCATGCGGGTGTGCATGAAGTCGTCGAGGAACCAGCGCCAGAAGCCCGTGAAGGGCACGTACTTGAAGTAAGTGAAGCCCTGGGCGCCGACCCAGAACCCGGCGCGGTCGTAGCGGAAGAGGTACTCGGCGAGCGGGATGTAGTCGGTGACGGCGTCGGCGGTCGTGTGGGCGTCGGCGTTCTTGGTGCGGTCCTGGACGTGTAGATAGAACCAAGGGTCGGAGGCATTGCTAAAGGTTTGCGTCTTGTGGCCGGCGGGCTTGTCGTCGGTTAGACGGCCGGTGATGACGACGCCGTGGTCCTTGGAGAAGAGGATGCCGTCGACGTAGTCGTTGCTGGGGTTTTGCGTTTCGGCGCGGACACGCTCTGCTGCCTCGGCTACACTGTTTGTGCGGTGATATGTAGTTTGGACAAACTTGCGAGCCTCGATCAAGTTGAGCTCCATGAGAGTTGTGACGCCCAGTGTGCCCACGGCTCCCGCAGCGCCGCGGAATAGATCTGCCCGCTCGGTAGGTGAAGCCTGCACGACTTCACCATTGCCCAGCACCATCTCAACATAATTGATCGTCTCGTCGAAGAATCCATGGCGGAACGAGCTGCTCTCGCCCGCCGTGCCCGCGAAGCCGCCTCCGGCCGTGATGCCAGGAAACTCCATCACCACAGGCGGCACCAGGCCATGGCGCAGCGTCGCCTCGACCAGGCGGTCCATGGGAACATTGGGCTCGACGAGGGCCGTCCGCGCGCCTCGATCCACGGCCAGGACGTTGCTGAGGGCGCTGATGTCGACGGCTCGGTGGCCGGGGCCGGGACGAGGCCGCGTGCTGTTTGTCGAGCCGTGGAAGATGCGGTAGGACTCGCCGCGCTCGAAGTAGCCGCGGACGGCGGCGGCGATCTTTGTGACGGCCTGCTTGTGGCGCTCCATGGCGGGGGACGCCCAATTGGCTTGATTGGGAGGAGGGGGATGGAGATGGAAGAGCGTTGGAGTTGAGGAGGATGAATTTCTATGGTGTTGATTTAGAGGCTGGCGATAACCAATGGGGTTGCTTGGCGGGGCCGATAAAGCTCCGTGTATGAGTGACAGCTGGAGCTCGATTTGGTAGTGAGACGGAAGCTCTGGATAAAGAATTATCAAGGCATTTCCATAATTTAGCTATCTAGCAGGTTGTAATTACAGATAAAAAAAGAAGAAGAATAAGACAATAAAAGTACCCTTGATTTTAATTTTCAGTGTGAATACAAACCATGTGAGTATGGCCTATCGATCCTTTAGTCTCTCGACATTGGAGGCTAGAGGTGCCAGGAAGCTCCAACCACCACAGGGATAACTGGCTTGTGGCGGCCAAGCGTTGATAGCGACATCGCTTTTTGATCCTTCGATGTCGGCTCTTCCTATCATACCGAAGCAGAATTCGGTAAGCGTTGGATTGTTCACCCACTAAACAAAATATATATAACCTATTGGTGGGGATAGTCGGGTCCTGAAGGGTTCGGTTCGGGATTACGCCGACTAGTCGATATAGCTGACCAGCTGCAGGTGCTATACGGCGACACAACCTGGTTCGGGGAAGGCTAAGGGCTTTGCTTTGCTTTGTTAGAGTAAGTCTATGCTAATCCCGAGGGGAGCTGTGTGAGAGTGATTTCGCAACAGCCCTCGTAGAGCGCGGAAAGGTGTGGGTGGTCTTGGTTACATACATGTACTGTAAGTGTACCTACCTAGGTAGTAAGTGTAAGTGTAAGTGTCAAGATTGCTTAAGGGACGTGCCAGACCCGCGGGAAACCGTGCCCATTTGCGAAGGACCTGCAGTCTGGATCTCATGGGGGGCGTTGGAGCTTAATGCGGAAATGCTTAGGCGAGCCTGGTATATCAGTTGTGCATGCATGTGCATTGTATGTAAAATGTACATGTATGTATAATGGATCGAATAGGGAACGTGAGCTGGGTTTAGACCGTCGTGAGACAGGTTAGTTTTACCCTACTGATGACCTCCCCGCAATGGTAATTGAGCTTATAGAGGTGATGTTGTTGTTATCTTCCCGTAGTATATAAATCATAAGCTCCTAAGGTAGCGTCAAGTAATCTATCCGAAAAGATTATGCATTCATAGAAGCCGGGCATTTCAGCCTCTATTGTCACACAGCTGACAAGAGTCAGCATTAAGAATAACTGATTAGATATATTGAATACACACTATATAAGAATCTATCGTTTCACATGTCTTGATAATTACTACTTCCCATCCATTGTACATCGAACGTCTCATAGCCTAGCCGCGACATCTGCTTTCTCAACCCCCACACCCGCCCTTTTCACCACAGCAGCCTGTATATCTTCCAGCCTATCCTCTAGTAGCTCATCAAACCTCAGGGGCGTCTCCTCAAGCGTCTGAGCCGTAATACTCGTCGCACTCGCCTCAATCGCCCCTGGATTCTCTATCGCGCAGCGAATAAAATTAGCCCAGCTCTCGAGGCAACGCCGTGAACTCGGTGCTCGAGCCAAGCACATGGGAAAGACATGCGGCATGGCCTGATACTCCTCAAATACCAACGGAACGCCATCAGCAAAGAGCTTCATCGCAAAAGCCTTGTTCTCGTAGGAAAGTATCTCCCAGCCCGTGCACATCCACACAGGTGGTGATCCTTCCCAAGAACGATTCATGATGAGTGTCGATAACGGATGCGCAACCAAATCATCGTCAGCGTAAATAAACTTCCGTGGAGGATTCGCCGGCCATATCTCGCATGGAGGAACCCTAGCTTCGAAATCAGGTCGTAGTCTGGGCAAGTAGTCGAAAGGATGAGCGTCCTCGACGTGCCACGGCGGCGAGCTCTGCGTGATGTCGACCCAAGGAGAGATGCAAGAAACACCCGCCGGCAGAGGGACTTTTCGCTTTTCGCCGAACCACTGGATGTCAACATCTCGATTGTGCAGCTGAAGAATGAGCTGTGATAGCGCAAAGGCGAGGTTCCCACCGGCGCTGTATCACCAAAATGAGAAACAATCGGGTCAGCCACATGTCGATGGTAGATGATAGTCTGGACGTGGAATGTTGCACAGCATCAATTCTTTGCCAAATGCAGAAGCTTCAACATACCTGTCTCCCGCAATAACGATATGCTCCGGTTCCACAGCGTCGTGATAGGCGTCCGGAGGCGGATACAGCAAGGTAAAGTATGAGACGAGGGCGTCCAGCAGCGCGCTCGGGAACGGATCCTGCGGCGCCAGTCGATATCGCACCGAATAGCATCTTCCATGGATCAGCTTGGCCAGCTTCTTGACTAGAGGACGGTGTGTGGCGGGATCGCAGAGGTAATATGCGCCGCCATGGAAGTAGAGTACAGTGGTAGGCTCTTTGCACTCCTTCATGAGTTGATGGTATTTGGCAGACTCTGAAATATTCGGTAGAGATTCTCTCTTTGAAGCTGCGGCTCTGTATCCCGTCCATTCTGCTTCTACGGGTATGAGCTCGGGAACTCTAGTGTTGCTTCCTCTGACGCCTTCATCTCTCATGCTGTCCATGACTTTGAGCAGCGAGTCCCTGATGTCGGTCTCGGGAGGCGGCGGCGAAGCGTATAAGCTGATCCATATCCTTCCCTTAATCTCCTCGTTGCGCGTAGTGAGTTTCTGGCTGTAGGAAATCGAGCGTGGATTGGCAGGTGTCAAGACGGAGCGCATCAATGAAACCACTAGGTTGGACTGTAGATCGACGTATTTGGATGGTTCTGAGAGCTTCAGGACGTGTAATATAGCTACTCGGGTTAGGAGAGGGAGTTTGGAGAGTAAGATGAAGAGCATCCTGAGGTTGGAGGTGAGTTTGGCGGTCATGGTTGGCGCTGGCCGAGCCGAGATTTGAGGAGGAGGGTCATTCATTGTGCCGAGGAGGAATAACAAAAATCGTAGAAAGAAGGGAAGAAAGAGAGAGAAATGTAAGAGGCTTAGGTAGTAGTGGCCAAGTCTCAGGTATGATAGGGAAGAAGGAGACTATATGAATTCTTGTTCTATAGGGGGGACAATTATATTGAGTGAGTGAGGTATCTCTAAGTGGAAAGTCGGGCGATTGGCTACCTATTTATTAAAAGTCCAGCACGTAATCGATTCTGCCATCAACAATCAAAACGCACGGCTCGCATAACTCGGGGGATGGACCGGCACGTGGGTACAGCAGCCATTGGTTGGCTCCGTTCCATAGTTGAGACGAATCCGCACGGTTGATTCGCCGCGTTGGTGGCGGATATACAGAGTACCTTGATAAAAAGATACAAAGAGCCAACCCTCCATATCAGTTAGTCTTGTATCTGGGGCAATGCTTGCGAGAGGTAGCATTGGATTGAATCCGGCTGCTCAAATTACAGCATCCCGCAAGCACAAGTACTTACATGTACAGACAGATCGATCTGGGAACAGGGATGGAAAACGGACGGCTTCAGTTAGCGCTGCATTAGTGAGCGCAGGCGGGAGCGACAATAAGCCCGAACCTCGGCCCGCCTCTTTCATCTCACTTGGGCAGTCTTAATACAACCACCATGCAGTCATGAAGTAGGTATGTAAGTAGCTTCTTCTCTTTCTTCTTCTTCTAATAATGATAATAACATGTAACCCAACCGGAAAATAGATAAAACAGTATATGTGGTCCATTTGATATTAAATACATAAAAAACTTTGATAGAGCAACCAACGCTCCGGCCGTTATCCAATCGATGTCTGCATTGTCCCTTTATCCGTACGTACGTGGCGCAACAATAACCGCAAGTTGATCAAAATCGTACAATGCATGGAGAATCTCAAGTCAAGCAAGCAATTATTTACGAGCTGCTGGCCGCGGCCTCGGTGGTGGCCTTTTCGGGCTCCTTGCCCGACGAGGAGCCTGCTGATCCGGCATTCTGGTTGGCCATGGCCATCTGCCATGCTGGGATTGACGCCTTAGCTCCGGAGCCAATGGATAGACCGGATGCTCTGTTAAATCTGTTCTGAGCCGGGCCCTTGCCAGCGTCAGGCTTGGGAGTGCCGCTCGCTTCCGCAGTGCTGTCGATGGGTGGGGGAGTTACTGATTGGCCGGGTGCTGTCGTGGGTGAAGCTGCTCCGCTGGTTCCGTTGACGCCATTTGATCCATTGGCACCGTTGACGCCATTGTTGCCTCGGAAGTAGCTACTCGACACAGAGTTATTTGAGTTGGCATTCATCCTCTGTGACACAAGAGTCTTGAGGCTGGCAAGTTCAGTGTTGATTTCGGCAAGTCGGTTGTCGGTGAGCTCCTTTTGGTTGTTCATGGCCCTTGGGATGGCGTCCTTGAGGCTTTGTACTTCGTCGCGAATGCGCTGCGCGTCGTCTTCCCGGCGCTTGTTTGCTGATTTCAGCTCCGTCATGATCGTGTCCAGGTCTGCCAGGGTAATATCCAATCGTTCTGTCCGCTGTTTCTCGGCATCCTTCAGTGCCTCTGTGTCCTTGGACAGCTGCTCAACCAGGGCAAAGGCCTTGTCAAACTGCTCCTCGATCGACTTCTTGTCCTGCTCCAGCTTTTCAGGGGTAGGTGGCGCTACGAGGGGGTATACATAACGCTGTGATTCGTGTCAGTACCGCTGCAGTGAAAGACGCGCGTTGTATTCATTTTACCTTGCCCAATGAGTACAGGCCATAGCTGACTCCTCCAACCACGGTTGCCATGATGAACCAGTCTCTCCAATCCCGTTGTGTTGACGCAGGCGGCTGCCACGCATACTGGGGGTAGGATTGGTAATACTGTTGAGGAGGACCCTGAGGAGGACCCTGGGGCGCGCCAGCATAGGGAGCCCTAGGAGCTACCGCGCCGCTGCCGCCCCCAGCTCTGGCAATGGCGGCATCAATCTCCTCCTGTGTCAGATTCTTGGTTCGAAGAAACGAGATTTTGTTCTCGACGGACGAGGTGGCAACGCTGGGATCTTGTAGAACTGCTTCATTGTTAACATTGCGGAGGTGGAAGTGGAAGTGATCGATGAGTCGAGTCGAAACTAACATTGCGCCTGGAAATTCAACAGTCAGCCAAGAGACGAACCCATGATTGTCAATCACAAGGACAAGGAGATGGAACGCATCACTTACTGCAGACGCCACGATTTCCTCGCGTATCGCCATGATGATGGATCGGGATGCTCACACAGAGCCTCGGCGCTTCAGAGAATCACCAGAGACAGCTGAAAGACGCAGTTTCAGGGGAATGGCGATGGATGTCGACAATGAGAATGAAGGAGAGGAAGAAAGCAGATGCGACTGTCCGAGTATGTTGAAGCTCGGTAATTGTGGAACCGGCATGGCTGGGCTGGGCTGAGCTGAGCGCGGTCGCAAAGTACAGTACGTACCGAAAACATGCTGGGCCGAGGCAACGGTACGTACTCGCTCCTGTTATTGGCTACCGGGCTGCGCGCAGTAAATTGGCCCCATTTGCAGGTACTCTCCCGACAACTCTGCAATCACGTGCGCATGCGTGTCAGGTCATTCGCGCTAGGCCGCACTGGGCCAATCAGGCATTTGTTTACTTTCTCACCGAGCAACTGCCTTATCTTTTCCCCCCAATCCCGTGGCCCCACGAAAGAACTGCTTCAGAGCTTCAGAATACGCAGCCCGCCTTGTCGAATTTCGATCTCGTGTGTCTTTTACCTCCGAAATTGGTTGCTAAACGCACTGCGAATCGCCTCCTAGCTGCTCGAATACCGTCGCATCAATCGCATCACCAACAGCAGAGGGCCGACCGCTCATAATGTCTCAAGACACGGGCCTGTGGAGCGTCCGCAGGAAAAGAGAGGTAGGTTCCCTTTGTCGCAAGAGTGGGAAATCTGGAACATCGTCGCATCGTCCGCTGACCAACGCTGTAGACGCTCGGCGGCCTCAGTACAAATAGCGGCATCCCGGCCCCAGGGTCGACAATGAAGCGCCAGAATCAGGGACCCTCCACCTACGGCACCGCCCACGGCCGCTCCATGTCGGGATCTAGGCACTCCCTGGCTGTGACGCGCCCGAACCAGCCAATGTTCCAACGCGCATCGTCCGGCGCAAACCTGGGCGACATTGGCCTGTCCTCCATCAAGCGAACATCTTTTCAGCAGCCCAGAGCAACATACAACCAGGGCGCCTTTACCCCGTTGGCTGCGAGGCCGTCGACGGATAGCGATAGACGAAGCAGCGTGTATCGTCCACGGCAATCCACAGTCGGCCCCGTGAGCCACCAGAGCTTTTTCCAGACCACGCCCCAGGCAGCCGGCGTCCCTCGCGATCCGCGGCCGCTGAGAGACCGATCCTTCCAAGCCCGAATCGCCCAAGAGCTAATGGACTACATGGTGCAAAACAACTTTGAGATGGAAATGAAGCATTCGTTATCACAAAACATTCTCAAGTCGCCGACGCAGAAAGACTTCAACTTCATGTTCCAGTGGCTCTACCATCGGATCGACCCCAGTCACAAATTCCAGAAGAATATCGACCAAGAGGTGCCGCCCATTCTTAAGCAGCTTCGATACCCGTTTGAGCGCAGCATCACAAAAAGCCAGATTGCAGCCGTGGGCGGCCAGAATTGGAGTACCTTTCTCGGTCTGCTCCATTGGATGATGCAGCTGGCCCAAATGCTCGAGGGCTATGCCAGCAATCGGTATATAGATGCTTGCCTCGACGTCGGCGTCGATGTAAGTGGCGACCAGATCATCTTCAACTTCCTTAGTAGTGCATACAGAGACTGGCTCGCTATGGATGACGACATGGGCGACGAGGATGCCGAGCGACTACTGGCCCCCCACGTTGAGGCCATGGCAAGGGCGTTTGAAGAGTCCAACTCAAAGTACACGGCCGAGCTTGAGATGCTCGAGGCCGAGAACGAGAGATTGTCCAAGGAAATCGAGGACCTTGAAAAGTCCACCCCGGACCCTGCCGTCTTGGATAACCATTTCAAAATCATGGAAGAGGACCGTGTCAAGTTTGAAGACTATAACGAGCTTGCCGTTCAGCGATCGGAAAAATACGAAGCCCGCATCCAAGTGTTACAAGAGGAGCTAAACAAGGTTGTAGAAGAGCTGAAAGAAGCCGATGAGGAACGACGAGGACTCCAAAGAGCTGTTGACGCCCAAGGCATTAGCATGCAGGATATTGACCGCATGACTTCTGAACGGGAACGTCTGCAACGGGGTATCGAGTCGGCCGGACAACGCTTGGAAGAGATTAAGAAAAAGGTCATGGAAAAGGAGGCTGAGGCCAGCCGAAAGCTTGATGAGCTAGAGCGCGTGGTGGACAAGTACAACACCATTGCCTACCAAATAGCCCTCATACCAGCTACCGCAGCCAATGCTAAGGGCAGGGACTACGAGCTGCAGGTTATCCTCAACGAGAACGAGCTGAATTCATCCAACTGGAAGAGCTCCAGCACAACACATACCCCAGCGACGGACCGACTATTGGTTGATGCCACAACCGGCTATCAACCGGGACACGTCCTCAACCTAGATCTCAGGGGCCAAGTCCGCAGCAGCTTCGTAGCTTTGCGAAAGGAGATCGCAGAGCGACGAAGCGTTGTAATGGACGATATGATGAAAGACCACGAGCTCTTGGATGGCATTAAGGAGGCCATTGAGGACAAGCGGAACGAGGTTGAAGCCCTGAATCACAGGGTTAGGGCTGCAGAAGAGGAGTATGAAAAGACGAAAGAGGTTGCTACGGCGCAGAAGATGGGATCCGACGCACAAATCGAAAAGATGGAAAAGGAACTGTCCAGAATGCGAGCCGGCCTGACAGAGTCTGTGCAGCTGCTGGAGCAACGCGAGATCAACACGACCATTGAGTAAGTCTTCACCGTGCCTGAATTAGCTACACCTTCTTGGACAGATCAGAATGGCTAACATCTTTTTCCTACCTCTAGATACGAGCAGCTTGTATTGCGGGCCAATTCGCTGCGAGAAGAGCTACACACGGAGATTGATCGCATGCTGAACGACGTGATCAAGTTCAAGATTCACGTGCAAAAGAGCTTGGACGACTACGAGGGCTTTGTAGCCGACGAGCTGGAAAAGGAGCTGGGAGGCGACGAGATAATGCAGGATGAGACTCGGACGCTGCCTGACATATGAGGCGGAGAGCTACTTGATGGTTTTTTCTACGAGTTTTGAACGGCATTTGTGATATGAAAATAGCGTTTTGTGTTTTTTTATAATGACGGGTGGAGTTGTTTGGTGTTGGTTGGTAGATTGGTTTTGTGTCGACTATCTTTTGTGTATACCTACTTTTTTTTGGAAGATACCACTAGCAGCTATTCTTTTTGGTTGAATGAATGATGACTTTGGGGAATGTCTTTACCATGTGTCTGATTATGTAGCATTTTTCGTCGTGAATTGCTCCGAAATAGAAGTGGCCGAAGCTGTCGTTTTCAGGGACTTCATGCACTTATAGAGGCTCTGGTAACTCCTTGATGGAGTACTCAACGAACTGTCAACTACAGACATTTATCTTCAGGAACTCTTAGGGGATACTCATACGAGTAGATTTCATAATATCTATAGTGTCTACTATACAGATCAATACTACCTAGTGCTCCTCCAGTCTATGTCTAGCTCGCGCGGGCCGTATGACCATATGCACACAGGTCCGGAAAAAGAACTCGTTGCAAAACAACCGCCCAGGGGACTGACCGCCATGCAATGAATTTTTCCTTGCTCGTGCATTAGGTAGTGACACTTTTTCGTTGTCCAATCCCAGAACCGGATCGATTTGTCGTCTTGGGCAGCTGCAATCCACCTATCGCCTGGCGTCAGAAACACTGACTCAACCCACAGCCCAGCCATGGAGAAAAGGCATTTGCCCGTGTCTTGATCCCATAATTTAATGGAATCATCATTCCCAGTAGCCATATGCTTTCCATCCGAAGAGAAAAATATGGACGACACATAATTTCTATCATCAGATATCCTCTCCTTTAAGGCATCCGTCTTCAAATTCCAAATATAAACATCACCGCCCCTTTCGCAGCTTGCGGCTACAAAATCGCTGTCCGGAAATATCTTAATGCTGGATATCGCCTTCCTTGTAGTAAATTTCTTGATTTCAACTCCCTGGTCCATATCCCAAATGCAAACAGTACCCCAGGAATCGCCAGATGCGAGTAAACGACCATCATATGAAGTATCAAGCGCATAGACAGTGGTGCTGTTACTGTCGTGTATAAAAGTGTGTTGAACGGTTTTTGTATCAATATCGAACACCTAAATTTTATATTGCGTTAGTATTTTAACTGGTGGTCCGATTGATGACTTAAATACCTTAATGAGGTTACTGAATGCAGTGGCTAAAGATCGCCCATCAGGGCTAAAACAGATACCCTGGATGGACTGATCTGTCCCCAGGTTCACTTGAAATACTTCTTGTGCTGTCTCAACGCCGAAAATCCGTACAATCCCCATGTAGTCTCCAGTCGCAATATATTTCCCGTTATAGCTGAAAGCGAGCTTAGAAACTGAGCCCCCATGCGGCAAAGTACATGTATTCATAAGGTTAAAATACAGAGGCTCTAACGCAGGATCGATAAGCGCATACCAGTCATTGCCTGGTATTACAGTTTGTGCCGCTGCAGCGCGATCTTTGATCTTGAAATTTTCCTGTGCACGACTCAGCATCCACTCGTGGTCTTTCTGCAATTCTGTTAGGACCCGAGCCGCAAATAGGTGGCCTTTGTCTTCTGCCCATGTAAGTAGCGTCTGGCTTTGATCATCTGTGAATCTTTGGTAGATTTTTGGAGTAAATAGCGCGCTGATATTTTCCTCATCGCCCCCTTGAATGATTCTTTGGAGTGGTGTCAAGTCCTCGTGATCCTTGCTATCGACATCACTACCCGACTCGATAAGATGTCGCACCATTGGTATGTCATTTCGTTCAACAGCAAAGAATAGTGCTGTTCGGCCGTATTCATCTTCTGAATCTATATCAATGCCGCTTCTGAGGAGCTGTTTGACAATTGCCATGTTCCCTCCCTGGACAGCAGCCATTAATGCTCTTTTTCTTATTTTGCCGCCACTATCAAACGTTTGGCAATCTTCAATCATAGAGCGAACGGCATCCTCGTCTCCTCGTGACACGGCTGCAGAAAAATCCATTTCAGCTTGTGTAGGATCGTTCACACCATCTTGATTAGCGAGATCTGGGCCCGATGACTTGCTCCATACTATTGAAGACCGTCCTTGAGCAGTTTGACGTTTGGAGAAATCTGCCATTTCTCTGTCTTCAAAGTAGCCGTTGTTTGCAAAATAGTCTTCCTCAAGGGTGTTACCATCTTCCTCCGGCAGTGAGTGGTCCATTTTGTCAAACGAAGATATAGAGAGCTCTTTCGCAGACCCTTCTAAATTGTCAAGCCATTTCTCAAGCTGCTCAGAGTTTGAAGCATCCTCTGGTAGAGAAAACGTTCCTATCGGCTTGTTAAGATTTTCTTTTACAGATTGGGGCCATGGAAGAGCACGAAGAGCAAATTCATAAGCATGATGCACCACGTGGTCAACCAACTCTGTCGAGTCTCGTGGTCCGTGTGATGAGCACAGCGGACACGCTTCGAGTCCCATATATCGCACCTCAGCAGAGGAGAGAAGAAACGAGAGCTCGTATTTTGACAACTCTTGTTTGTGTTGAGTCAGTGTGTGTGTAGTCATATCTTCTTCTGATGAAAACGGCTCATCATCTTCGTTGCATAACAGACACTGCCATTGAGGTGAATGGTCATTCTCAAAATGGAGTTCCCATGCTTTTCTAGTGGTGAAAAGCTTATCCGGCGTTGGGCACGACTGTGCGATACAAGTGTATGGACATAGATCTTCGATAAGATGTTGCCTATCCGAGAGATGTGAGATATCTCGTCTGGTTGATTAATGAATATGCAAGAGGAATTGTCTTACCTCCATCTACTAGGACTTGCAAAGTCCTCGCTAGGCAGCGATTGACAACAACAAGGACATTTAAACATGAATTGACTTTGAAATGACGACGGAGGCTTCGGAAACTCAGTGTTGGCAGCAATGAATGAGATCTGGGAGGGAGCAACGGTTGGTGCGCGTTGCAGACTTTTGGCTAGATCGAACTGCAATGTCCCCTCAGCTGTTGATGCTATTGTATAGCTAGTCACAGTAGGCGCTGCTGTGTTTTGTGTTGGCACGTCTTTAGGTTCTATGGATGCAAGAACATTGGCTTGGTCTATCACCTTGGCCCTGAGCGGGACTTTCGCGATTTCAAGAGGAGCAATGTCGGGCTGATGCTTATCTGGGGTGAAGTTGGTTTGTGCCGTTTTTTTGACACGCTGGGACCTCTTTTGAGCTAACAAAAAGTTATGTCTGCGTCTGAGGTTGGCGTCAACTAGTCTTTTTTGGATTTCGTTCAGCTTCGAGGAAGCGAGATCTTCCATCCTTGATTTAGCTAATTGTTCAAGCTTGGTCTTTAATGTGTCATTCTTCTCGCTTGACTCGGCTGATGGGGAATCCTTGAGCTCATTGATACTAGAGATTTCCAGCCCAGATAGGTGGTGCCGATCTTCGTTGGGTCGAAGAAGTATCAAACATTCCAGATGCTGTTTGAACTCGTGGTGCTCATCTGGGTTGAATGACTGATGGGCCCTGCGACTTCTCGAAGCTTTGCCAGTTCGGCGTATCGCGATTCCAATTTTCGCCAGGTTTCTAATAGCGGAATCTATATCCAACAATGGCTCATCAATTGAAAGGCCATTATGAATGGCATCTTTATACTCGTCTAAGAAATCCGAAAGAAGATTCAAGATGTTTTTCACTAAATCTAGGTCATCTGGTCGAGATCGAAACCTAGAGTCGAGAGATGCGCCCGACTTGGCCAGGGCTCCGACGTTATCCACCCACAGGTTGAAGCCTGCAAGTCTGTTTTCCAGGTGATCTTGATGTTCTGAATCATTTTTTTTGTTTTCCAGGTGATCTTGATGTTCTGAATCATTTTTCTGGCTCATTGCCTCATGAAGTTTGTCGAGGCATTGCTGTGTGAGAGTTGAGACTGACATGTTGGCGGACATTATGAGAACTGATATTCCTTCATTAACGGAGAGCGCAACATCGGTGCTGCCAAAGCTAGATCAACACGTATGCAAAGAATATTACAGAAACAGAAGGACTGCTTAATCCGAATCCGATGTTCTAGTTAACCGTTAAGAGGCATTTACGTACATGTGGACGTACTCTCTTGTATGTATGTATACATTTGAGGCGGGGGAGGAGAAGTGAGGCTGACAGCTGCACATCGTTCCAGATTTGGGCATCAATGCTTCATTGGCCGATAAGGGCACTATCGAGCGGGGTACTATATTTCCGCTTCCTACAGAATATGCCCAGAGGGTCTGTCTTCGCAAGCTTCAAGTGGATGAAGACAGCATGGATCTTTACTTGAACAACCGTGATTGCTTTTTGGCGTTGGCCATCCACCTCTTTAAGGCTCTCAATGAAGGCCTTAAAGAGAAAAGTTTTCCTCCAGCTCGCCGGCGTATTGCAATGCAGATTGCTACAAACCTGGCCCTGACTGATCACGCCCTCAAGTCGATTCCAGTCTATTGGATCGAGCCTGAAGTTGACGAGCTATGTCAAACCCTTTTAGATAATTTTGTTTCCATGAATAAGGTATGTGTATCTTTCTATTGATATATCTATATAACTGAAGAGCCTTATTTACGGAGAATTTAGTGGGCGCAACGTTGGCGCTCGAATGGCCCTCTCCATGGTATTCAGGCCCTTTTCAGGAAACAGGCCCATACTACCGACCAGTTGAAGAAAAGCTCCATTATAGCCTTCTTCCAAGACGCCGATAATGAGCACCTTATAGATATTATTGACAATAATTGCTCTCGCCTTTATAAACTGATGGACGATGGTCATGATAATGGCGGCAGCGTGCCAGCCAACTACAACTCAGGCTCGAAAACCCAACTGGTTGATTTTAGCAAGGATTTATTCAAAGCGCTTGAACTGCACATCAAATGCGATCCGAGGGAGCTTGGTAGTCAAGATGATCATCAAAGTCAAGCATGGCATCCCACAAGATTATGTTTGATCGAAGAGGAGCATGACTTTCCCTCCATGAGCCTTCTTATATCTCCAATGCAGATGGCTCACTGGCAAGATTTCCATTTGACAATGTAAGTCTTCGCATTCTTTGCACGACCATTTGTACTCGCTAACGGCTTATAAGAGAGCCAGGGGATAGTACAGTTATTGAAGAAAATGCAACTCCTCAGCCGGCATTTTGCAATCTAGTGGACACGCTGCACTACGCCCGTGTAGAGATTGGCTTTGATCCCTCCAAAAGCCAGTTCCAATTCCACAGGAACAAAAAACTCGAAACTGAGCCTGGGCCTGGGCCTGGAGAAAGCCTTGCTGATGTGCTACGCGAATTCCAACTACTACCCAAAGATAAGATCATACTAGCATACACCATTGCGCAGGCTTATCATCACTTTTACGACTCAGACTTGATGCGTGTCAAGTGGACGAGCAAGACTATCTGGTTTATGCCTCCTCCCCCGGACTCGGAGAATGATAAGATATTTCTACGACCATACTTGATATTTCCTTTCGGGACTGGGAACGACCCAGAAGAAGATTTTGTAGATGATGCAAGGCTAGTTCACCAGCATCCCCGGATTTTGGCTATTGGGACGTTGCTGCTGGAAATTGGACTTTCCAAGCCTTTTCAATCAATTCCCCAACGCAATAGGATCTCACAAGCCAACCTCGACCATAAAATCGCTGACGATTGGTTAAAAAATTTCAAGAAAAATGAATGGGGTGGGCTTGAGGACAAATCAATCTTTGATAAAGCGATTGAATACTGCATTCGAGAAGGTAAAATGCTGGTTGATAGGCAGAACAAACTGGGCCCAGTTGGCAAGGCTACAGATTCGTCGAATAAAACGTTACCGGATAAACAACAAGGTATTCTGGCGCGAAGAAAGAAATTCTACAAGAATGTGGTGCGCCCGCTAAAGTACCTTGCCGAGACTGGCTTTGGACATAAAATTGGAGACACACTATACATTCGCCGGAAGCCAAGAGCAGTGCCTTTGGATACAGAGTTGCCGGACGAACTATCCAAGCTCGAGGCTTCGTTTCATTCTGGGAATACGGTAAAGCCCAAGGAGTGGCTTAAAGATTTAAATTCCATCGGCACGATAATTGAACGGCAACGGCGAACCCACGGAGTGAGAACGGCGATCCGCGTAGCAATCTTAGATACTGGCAATGACGAAGGCGATAACGGCAGCGCATCATGGCATATCATGAGTAAACGAGATTTCGTTGACAGTTCAGCCACCCAAATGACAGATACATTTGGTCACGGCACTTTGATGGCAAGACTCGTACAGAATTGTGCCCCTTCAGCTGAGATTATTATTGCCCGTGTGGCGAAAAACACAAAAGATCTGGAAGCTAGCCAGAAAAACATCAAAGAGGTGAGTGAACATGATCTATGGCGTAATATGTTTGTTCAACACAGTAACAATTTGATGTGTAATAGGCAATTTTATGGGCCGGTGTGGAATGCCAGGCTGATATCATTTCCATGTCCTTTGGATTCCCAAGAAATCATAAAGGCATTGACAATGCCATCAAGTCAGTCCAAGCGCAGCGAGAAGAGTCTGTGATATTCTTAGCGAGTGCTGGCAACTCCTCTTCTGAGGAGGAAAACTTTCCTGCTCGTCACTCTTCGGTGATATCTATATATGCTGCCAATTGTCGCGGCACTTTCATGGAGACAAATCCTCGGCTGCCTGATGGGGCCGCTGCTATATGGGGCACCTACGGAAGTGACGTTCCAGACAAATGCTGCGCAGATATACAGGCGAAGCATCCTGGGGTATGTCAACCCGGATCATCAATTGCCACAGCCGTAGCGGCGGGTATCTGCGCTACCATGATTGCGTACGCAGATCTTCTGCCCTGTCTCGAACCATTTGCAAAGGGGGACCATGAATTATCCCGGCTTAGGCTGCTTCGAAAGAAGAGCGGCATGGAAGCGCTGTTCAAGTCTATGGTGAAGAAGAACGATGGCAGTCGAATGTGGTTTGTAGACCCAATATCGTTCTGGAGGGATACATCAGACCAAGACTCCGCCAAACATTTGACTAGATACTCTGTGATCCATTCATGTCTGCAACGTATCAGCATTCAGCAGGCAAACAGCTTCTGAAGGGCTTGGCTTATTGAATTTAGGATAGTGGTATTCCAGAGCTGTTTGATGGCGTCTACAAGGTATTTCAGGCTGTTATACTGGTAAGAATATGATACTGGGACAGTATAAGAGAGTTTTCTTTTCTTAGAGTTTATGAAAATACAAGATGATGCTCTTTATATCCCAATTTATATATCTATGCATGGACGCCCATGAATGGGTGGTTTCGGTTCTAGTTCTGCTGTAATACATAATTCCAAACCGGTATTCTGTCCAATCATTTGGCATTATATAATATAATGGTAGCCAATAGAATCAAGTGGCTAATGCATGTACTTGACAATCAGGCTTTTGCAATCATCACATTCGAAATTGAAAAATACCTCAACATTCACCAAACAGACATAATATATATCTACGAATCCGCACTACTCCATCAACCATGGCTCAGCCAATCTGGTTCTTTCCACCTAGCTTCAACTTTCTTCCTGATGGCGAGATTTCATTAGGCACAATTATACCGCATCCAAACAGGCCTACACTCTCGCTCGCCTCACTAAATTCAGCATCTCATCCGGAAATTGTCCTCCCCAAGATCAATACTTTCACCGAACCTGACCACCTTCACTCTCAGAGCAAGAGCACGTCACTTACCACGCAAGCTTTCCTCAAACTCGTGAGTCTAGCCTTGCCAGTCGGAAACGTGACTGCATCCCGCTTCACCAAAACGACATATGGTAGTGTAAACCTCGAAACGAGAGTATTTGATGGTACCATGAGTGAAAAAGCCTTGAAAGCAATCGTTGGTTTGGCTCAGGTAAAGAAGCATATAGACGGCAGCATGTTTGGCAACAAGCGGCCAGTGTATATCATCTCAGGATTGCGAATCGCCAAAGATTCCTTTCAAGTGACGAGCGAAAGCGGAACGAAAAACTCGACATCAGTGGGGGGATCTACGTCTACAGTGACAGGCCCTCTTACTCTTTCGGGTGGAGGCGATGTTGCTATCAACAGGGAGCATAGCAAGAATGACAGTTACAAGACTGCACCCGGTGTTGTGTTTGCGTACAGACTGCATGTCATTCGGACTAAGAGGGACGGTGATGTTGAACCTGAGCTATTCTCTCACCGAACGGCCTTTCTCACCGGCGAAAGTGATGATGAAGACTCAGAAGAAGAATGGGAGCATGGAGAGGTGTCTAAAAATGTGTTGCTCGACGACATGGAGGTTGATCCTGATTTTGATGAATATCCACTGGGCGAAGAAGGGGAGGAATCTTGTATTGCATTCAAACATTAGTTACGATATTGGAATTCTAGCTCCAAGAGTTTAAAAGAACGAGACTTATAAGCTATATTTCTTCATATAAGAAGCCCACGGCACTATCATTGCTCATTCTTCTAACTATGGCACAACGAAGATACACCCGCTTCTCCCAGTCACCCCGTTGGTTCGCTACAAATGTAGAAAACAAGCCAACTGAAATATGGAATACTGCAACACCTCTCATTTAGTCCTACCCAAAGCTGCTACACGTAAACAGGCCGATCCAAGTAATTTGGATCAGAGTGGGCCGCTGGCTGAGGCGCCCAATCCCCCTCTGGCCTCCAGTCAAGGGCCATGACATTCCGTACGCGCCACTTGTGCATCGCGATTCCTGGCGGTGTCCCCATTATCTTCCTGAATCGTGGTGATTTGCGGGCCTCGTCTGGACAATAGGACATAACATCTGTTACGACCCGATCCAAAGTACGTACCTCTCGGGCAAACTACGGAAAGAACAACTAATTAGGAAGAAGCCTTACCGGCTTACTAAGATACGTACACTATAGCGCGTAAGCCTTAATACTAAGGTTGCAGGCTTACTAGGTATAAAAGGACTTTACTAAGTAAGCTACCAGGAACGACTGAATATATAAAATTCGATTCTCTACGCTCTTTAGATAATTTAAATAGACAGTCGTTAACAAAGTATTAAGATTAAATATAAACTAAATCTTTATTATATTTTACCTGCTTTATAATTATATTTACTTAAAGCTACTTTCTATCCTCTCTACTAATATAAACTAATTAACCTTAGCTTATTACCTTAGGAACTTACCTTATACTATTTAAGTATTAGGTTAGAACGTTATACGTTAATGACTTTTATTTAGAAGGATATTAAATAACCTTTAAGTAATATAAAACTACTATACCTAAAGCAGGACCAGCCCCTGGAACTTTAGTTATTAACCCTAGTGCATTTACTATAAATAATAACGGAAATATTACTATATAAGACCTGCCTAATATTACCTCTTTCAGAAATAATCAACTCTTAGCACTTATCTAGAATATATATAAACTTAATAAGGTTCTAGTTAATAAACTTAATAAAGATAAACCTAAGATAGTTAATATTAAAATCCTTATTAAATAATAGCCACCTCCTATATTTAAAGGAAATATTAAAGAACTTCGCTTATATCTAATTTAACTCAAAGTATACTTTAAGGATTTTAAGAATACCTTTAATACTACCGAAAAAAAAGTTTACTTTACTACCTTACGCCTTAAAAGTACTACTTTAAAATAGTTTAGACCTATCTTAGATAATTACTTAGAAAGTCTAGCTGGAGGAGTAGAAGAATAAACTTAATAAATTTTTAATAATTACGATAAATACGTCTTTAAATTAAAGAAAGTATTTAAAGATATTAGCGAAAATAAAATAGCTAAAAATACCTTAGTTACTATATACTAAAAAGGGAAATACTTAAATTACACTATAAAATTCTAAAACATTACTGTATATCTTAACTAGAATAAGTCAGCACTTATTAAACAGTTTTATAACAGCCTTAAATAAGAAGTTAAAGAGAAGGTGTATGATGTTAATTAATTAACTTATACCCTAATCTTGTTTATAAATATCTATGTTTAAGCTGACAACCTACTGTATAAACTTAAGACTAGTACTACTTAATAACATTAGCGAAATAAATACTAAGCTAATTAAGGTAAAAAGCGATATAAGGAAATTACTAAAGATAATAGTAGTAAACTAGGAAGAATAAATCTAGATGTTTTATAACGTAAGAAAGAATTTAAGTATTATAACTGTAGTAAGGCAGGCTATATAGCTTATAATTACTAAGTACCTAAAAAAGAACGTAAGGATAAGATTCTAAAACTAAGGAAAGAAGTCTATATTATAAACATAAATAAATAATCTTTTAATCTATTATAATAAAAAAATAATAGCTACCCTTAGTATAAAGAAGAACTAGGAGAATTAAATAAACTAAGAGGAATAACTTTACTTAAGGATATACCTAATCTAGTTAAAAACCCTATAATTAAAGCTACAGCTTAATAAAACTACAGGCTACCTTTATATAAAAGATAAGTTAGGAATATTACTAACTTTATTAGAAGTAAATCTAAGGAAATTAATAAACTTATTAAGTTTTAACAATAAGTTAACGTTTACAACCCCGAGCAAGACATTAAGACTCTTATTTACTAAGAAATTTAAGATAAACTTACATAATAGCAACTATATAATGAAAAATAACGAATTATTATAAGCCTAGATCTAAATAAAATATAGGAACTTAAAGGGAAATATTAATAAATTCCTTAAGACTACCCTTAGATTAATCCCGCTAATAATAATTATTACTAAATTTATTAAATAAACTATATTACTTATTAATATATATATTACCTAAAATAGAAAGCAGAATATAATACTTTTCTACGACGAAATTTAGTAATTTCTATTATAGACCTTTACTATAAAGGATAGCATAGTAAATAGAAGGTTACTTATAAATTCTAAGAATTATAAATTATAATCCTTAAACTTTATCTAACTATACTTTATAAATATAGAAATTATAGCTAAATAGAAGATTACCTAAGTTACTAGTGTATAATTTATTAAACTATAAAACTTATTTAATAGTATAACTAAAACAAAAAAATAAAAGTATATACCTTTAAATAGTATTAATAATATAATAAACCAGACTGCCTTAGATATTAAAGGTATAAGCTTAAAGATTAGTACGACTTAGTCTTAGAAGAAAAACGAGCTATAGGATAATAATTAGTAAACTAATTATATAGTATTAGATTTAACTTTAAAACCTATATAGGAGTACCTAAGTAATTACTTAGAAAATATTATAAGTATAGAAAGACTCTTAATAACCTATAAAATAATTAAGTTACTTACGAAATCTACATTAGATAAATAAGATTATATTATAAAGTAGTAGAATAGGATAATTACGAAAACCTACACTGTAAATTACATATACTACGTAAGATTAAAGACTAGTACTTAAAAAACTAAAACAGTTTTTAAATAAAGGGTACTATAAAACTAATAAAGAATTTATATCCCTTAAAAAGGAATATAAATATAATAGTAATAAAAAACAAATAGTTTTTAAGAAGAAGATTACTTTTATAATAATATAGAATGAGAAACTACTTAAAGTCTTAGTAGACTTTAGAGTAGATAGGAACTATATATTAGCTATAACTGTAATACGCCTGCAGTTACTATAGATATAAAAGAAAAAGCTATACTAACTTTTTTATAAAGAAGGAAAATAGTTTAAATATAATAATAAATAGGTAAAGAGATGGACTAATTACCTATATCTTAAAGTATTTAGTTAAATTACTCCAGTAGTATATAATATTATTAATACCCTAAAATATAATATTATCCTAGGTATACTATAGTTATACTAATATAAACCTTTAATAGTATAAAGCAAAGGCCTAATTTATTAGTAAAATAATAAAAAAACTCTAGACTAGAAGGAGGACAGAAGAAGTTAAAAACCTTAATTCCTAAAGCCTAAAGAAATCTCTGTATAATACTAACAGAAGAAAACAAAAGCTACAGAAGCTTAATCCTTAAAAAGGTTTACTAAAGGGAAATGAGATTTATATAAACTTAATTAATTTTTAGAAACTATAAAGGAAAAAGATAATTAAAAAGAGGAGGAATTTATAGACCTAATAGCTAATATTTTAAAATAGTATTAGAAATTTAAAGCTTTATTTTAGAAGACCTTAACTAACTTAGACGGAAGTATATAAATACTACTATATATGGAATAGGACTATATAATAAAACTAAAGGAAGGGAAATAACTAAAATATTTTCTATTATATAACCTTAACTAGTTAAAACTAGATACTTTTAATAAATAGATATAGGAATAGAAGGAAAAAAGATATATTAAAATCTCTAACTCCTTAGTATAATACCCTATTATCTTTATTTTAAAGAAGAATGGAAAACTATAATTAGTTATTAATTATAGATAATTAAATAATATTATAATTAAAAATTAAACTCCCCTACTATTAATATTTAAAGCAAGAGATTAGCTATAAAAAGCTATAATATATACTTAGCTAAACCTTACTAACGCTTATAGATTAACTTAAATAAAGGAAGGATATAAGTAGATAATAACCTTTAGTACCTTAGGAGAATCTTATAAGTTCCTAGTAATACCCTAAGGACTAATAAATACACCTATATCTTTCTAAAAAAGGATTAACCACATCCTTCGAAAATATTAAAATAAGTTTATTATTATTTACTTAAACGATATTTTAATATATTCTAAAAATAAGGAAGAACATAAGGAATATATACGTTTAATACTCTAAGTATTATAAGACAATTACCTCCTTATAAATCCTAAGAAATATTAATTCTATATATAAAAAGTAGAATTCCTAAGGTATATTATTACCCCTGGATTAATATAAATAGATCTAAAGAAAATTACTGCTATTAATAAATAGCTAATACTAATATTAGTTAAGGAAGTATAAAGTTTCTATGGATTAGCTAATTACTATTAATACTTTATTTAAAACTTCTTAGTCCTTGCTTAACCTTTAACTAATATAATAAAAAAAGATTAGAAATTTAAATAAATAAAGGAAGTAGAATAAGTATTTTAAATAATTAAATAAGCTATAACCTTAGAATCTGTTTTAGCTATATATAACCCTAAGAAACCAGTGGAAATTAAGACTAATATATTAAAATATATAATTGGAGGAGTACTAAACTAATAGAATAATAAAGGAAAGCCTTATCCTATAGTATTTTACTTACAAAAGCTTAACAAAGCTGAACTTAATTATATAGTCTATAATAAAGAATTCTTAAGAATTAAGAGCTATTTAAAATAATAAAGTTAATACTATAGAGGAAGTAAATTTTAAATTAAGATCTTTATTAATTATTAAAATATTACCTACTTTACATTTACCTAGAAATTATCTAGATAATAGCTAAAATACTTTAAATTCCTAAGTAAATTTAATTATAAACTAATATATTATAAAGGATTAGAAAATAAAAGAGCTAATATACTTAGCAGAAGAATTAACTATTTCTAAGAAATCCCTGATTACTAAAGTACTATACTATATTAAAATACATAAGGTAATTATAAATAAAAATCCCTTAATATAATTTTTAAAGTATAAAAGTATAATAAACTCTTTAAAGAAATTAAGGAGTATATAAAAGATTAGAAACTACACCAGTTTCTATCTTAGGTTATATTACAGAACGGATATTCTATAAATAATAATAAACATTAGGTACCTCCTAAACTATAAAAGAAAGTTATAAAACATATTTATAAATATCCACTATTTAAATACTAAGGAATTACAACTACGTACTAATAAGTATTTATAATATATTAATTTAAAAAAATAAAGAAAATCGCTATTAATATTATATTAACCTACGATAAGTATTAACGCACTAAGTATAAAAGATATAAACCCTACGGAAAACTACAACCCTTACCAGTACCTAAACTACTATAGGAAATAATTACCTTTGATTATATTATAGACCTACTACCTTTTAAAAAACCTTTTACTAAAGTAACCTATAATAGTATTTTAGTAATAGTAGATAAATTTATAAAATAAGTATACTTTCTACCTTATTAAAAATCACACTTAGTAGAAGACCTTATATATACGTACCTAAGAATAATAGTAGCTGATTATAGTATACCCTAAGAAATTATTTTTAATAAAGGATAAACTTTTACCTCTAAGTTTTAGTAAAAACTTATAGTAAGACTTAAAGTAAATTATAAACTTAGTAGTATATACTATCTTAAGATAGATAGTTAGACGGAATAAATAAATTAGATTATAGAATAATATCTAAGATACTTTGTTAATTTATAATAAGATAATTAGGTTAATAAGCTACCTTTTACTTAACTTTACTATAATAGTATAAAATCTAAATTAACTAAGTTAATACTATTTTACGCTTTATATAAATATACTCCTTTAGTATATAGGCTACCTTAGAAGGGACCTAACGTTAATAAAGTATAACTTTAAGCAGAATTAATAATTAACTTATATAAAGAACTAAAAGTACAGCTAGAACTTATTCAGAAGCGTATAGAATATTATATAAATAAGGATAGGATTAAGGGATTAACCCTTTAGGAAGAGGATATAGTCTACCTACTTTAATATATATAAGGCTATAAAATACTAAATATTAAGATGAACTGACTAAATAATAAACTTAATTTTAGAAAAATCGGCCTATTTAAAATTTTAAAGAAAATTAGTAATATTAACTATAAATTAGAAATACTAGAAGGTATATAACTAAAATACCCTGTGTTTTATATATTACTTTTGGAAAAAGTATAAATTGACGAAGTAATAGGAAGACTAATTTTAAATAAAATTATTATCTTAGAAAATAAAGAAAAATAAGAAGTTAAAAAAGTTTTAGTAGTATAAAGGAATCTAGAAGAAAATAATAGAATTAAATACTAGGTTAAATAAAAGGGGTATAACCTAATTTATAATACTTAGGAACCTATTGAAAGTTTTAATATAATAGAACTAATTTAAGACTTTTAAAAGAACTTAGAATTATACTTAAAACTCCTAACGCCAGCTACCTAAAAATAAACTTAGAAAATAAAAAAAAAGCTATATAAGTTTCCTCCTATATTATAGAAAGATTTAAAACCTTATACCCTAAACTAAAGATTTAGGAAAAAGAAAGATTAACAGTAACCTTAAAGGGATTTAAGAAAACATTACTAAAAACCATAAACTAGTTAATAATATCTACTACCTCTAATGCTTAAATATTAATTACTGCCTCTAACTCTACTTACTCCGCCTTATCTAACTTATTAAAGGAATAAATACTATGGTAAAGTATTTACTTACCGTAAACGTTAATTTATTTCTATTACTCCTATAACTAGACTAATTGCAAAAACCTTTTATTTATTTATTAAGTTAATAATATTATTTATTATTATTATTAAAATAACTTCTGCTTAGTTTAATACTCCTTAGTATTTAAATATTCCTTTTTAGTAATTAATTACTACGCTAATTATTATTAATTACTAAACCCTATACTAGTTAAAAGCTTATCTACCTACTACTAATAAAATCCTATTCCTATTATAAGAACACCTATAATATATATACTTTTTATACTAATTATATCCTTTTACTATTTTATAAAGTAAACCTTTTACTTTATAATAAAAATAAGGTATAATAATAATACTAATAGTTTTAATTACTAATACTACTGCTTTTTAATTTTTTATTAACTTTTTCTTAATAAATAATTGCTGTTTAATAATACTACGAGGTATTTTATAAATAAAAGAAAGAACTGTAACTATAAAAAGAAGGGGATAACTAGACTTATATATATAGCCTTAAGGATAAGACTAATAAGAAGGAGGCATTATATTACGACCTGATTTAAAGTATGTACCTCTTAGGTAAACTATAGAAAGAATAATTAATTAGGAAGAAGCTTTACTGGCTTATTAAGATATATATACTATAGTACGTAAGCCTTAATACTAAAGTTGCAGGCTTACCAGGTATAAAAGGACTTTACTAAGTAAGCTACTAGGAACGACTAAATATATAAGATTTAATTCTTTACGCTCTTTAAATAACTTAGATAAATAGTCGTTAATAAAGCATTAAGATTAAATATAAACTAAATTTTTATTATATTTTACCTGCTTCGTAATTACATCTGCTTAAAGCTACTTCCTATCCTCTCTGCTAATATAAACTAATTAACCTTGGCTTATTACCTTAGGAACTTACCCTATACTATTTGAGTATTAGGTCGGGACGTTACAACATCCCAGGTCCAGTCCGTCTTCGTTTTCGTTTTCGTAGTTTCAAGAACGTGATATGTAAAGATTTCAACAACCCAATGCCCTCCTTCCCAAAAAACGTCAATGGAATAGTCTGTAACGCATACGGGACAGGATAGGACAGAACCGTGACGTCTAGAGAAACAATTCTCCTGAGGGGGGCTTCGATGGATAAGTAACAACCGGCCGGTGTTTACATGACGACAAATAGAAATTATTCCCATGTCGATGCTGTTTCCCGATAACCTACGATCGGTGGTAAGGGTTAAGGCAGTGTAAGAGTGAATTACCAGTTGGTCGTCGATAATCCGAGCGTGCCATGATCTAGAATAGGCCACATTTTCTTGATAAGTTGTCAAGGGATGACGAGGCACTAATTGTTCAACCGGATAGTCGTCGCCAGACTTATCGAGGTGACTATTCATGATTTCTCGTGCGAGCTCGAAAGGCACACTGAGCGAATAATCAAATCCTCTCATTGGTAGAGATTGAGGGTCTAGATGTCCGCCATGAAAGTCATTGCAGGTAAAGAATTGGGCATTGAACCAATATTCTTGCCGCAATGGATGATATGCGTCGCAGCTGGAGCAGCAGTAGTCCCTAACCGGGACTCTTCCTAACTCGACTTGGATTCTCTTTTGCTTCGCGATAGCAAGGGGGAAATAGGCATCGTGGAAGTCTGGGCAGACGGTAGCAAAGCAAACAAGAGGAGTTTGGTCAAGGTGCTCTGTGATCATGCCGATGATACCATTACGGATCTCCCAGTGTTGGAGCGGACGGTGTGATTGTTCAGCCTCGGGCTCACGGGGCCCTGGGCAGAAGAGTCGACAGATATTCTTGCGGATACTCATACTAGATGTCAGGCGGGTAATAATAAGGATGAGATAATGCAACAAGAGAATGGATGGGTAGAGTTTATCAGGGGCTCCGTGGGATGAGAAGCAGCTTTATACAGGGAGTCGGGTTGGAAATTTTTTAGAACGGAAAGTTTTCCAACGTGAAAGCCTGGGAAAATAAATGGAAACCCTCAGAAAGAAAAGTTTGAAACATGGTGGCCACACAGGGAAACTTCATCGTACATGAAAGTTTGCTGTGGTGTCGCGGTGTTCCCCTTAATGCCAGTGGAACAGAAAACCTAAAGCACAGAGAGGCGCACCAATAAATTCGAGCTCATAACCAATCAACATCATTCCAAAGAGATACCAAAGGCTGTAAAAAAATATGGGAGACACTGATTTCAACTATTAGGGGTTCGGAATTATGGAGGCAGAGTATGACATCCGTCAAAATGGACGACGTACGACGTCGAAGGAAGAGAATAAATGAATGTAATGGAGCGAGAAATGGAATCATGTAGAATATGATCTTAATTTAGTCAAATGAACATATAGAAGCTTTGAGGTCTCCTTAGCCCGCCCAACTCTACAACCAAGAGTACATATGATGTATGTACCAATCACCAGTTGAAGACCTGCTACGCCAACGAAAATTGAAGGTCACACCATCAATAGATAAGGAAAAACTAATGTTTCTGTAGAAGGGTTGGAAACTTACATAACAAGATGAAAAGTTCGATTGTAGGAGTGTAGGCTGCCGAGATAAAGTTAAAGAGGGCAGATTAGGTGGAACTCTACAAGGGGCGCTCTAGATTTGGAAAATATGAATCTATGTACATTAGTGAAAAAAGGATAAACCAGCATATAGAACTAGTAGATATGACAAAAGTACTCCCAGTTCTTTGACAGTAATTTTCGCATCCTGCCATTAAAAATTCTGCGAGCAGATGGGAAATAGTACTCATAAAGGGGTCTCTTTGTTTGGGGGGGG
>MSJK01000139.1:161565-270994 GCA_001931985.1 Trichoderma sp. IMV 00454
GGGGGGGGGGGACTGTCCGTGACTAGGCGCTATCTCGAGCAACTCATATTGAGTCAAGCCTCAAAGGTGCCTTGTACTTAGCATGAAGAGGGCTGTCCTTTCATTGGCGAGGTAAGTTCAGCGTCAGTGCTTTGAAACACGCCTCAGCCATCCAGCGTGAGTTTCTGAAAGGATGCCCGCAGTCTAAGATTTGAACATGATATTACTCTATACTCCGTAACCCCACTGACAATACAAAGAGAATGATAAATATGGAGCAGAAGCCTTAGCTTCTTGGCAGCTACAAATATTAACAAAGAGCAAACAGTTATTTACCGCTGGGGTGTGTCAAAGGCATGTGCTCAAGCACAGATCACGGATTAATACTCGATACACGTACTTTTGCTTGTTACCTACCCAGTACCTACCTAGTACTAAATATATAAGGCAACCTTTACTCCTAGGATTCTGAACACCGTAAAACCCAATCAAACTTATTTTTCATCACGCAGCCTGATACGATAACCATGGAGAAGAAAAATCCGTCTGTTGAACCGACTTTGGATGAGATAATATTTGACATCAAGAAGATATCGATTTCGTGTGGGGGGCGTCTGGTCGACTTATCGTCCCATAGCCAACATCCACAATCCGACACCACCACGGCCAAAGAGCAAATGACAAAGTTTGACAAATGGATGAAGGAGATTGATATACTTAATATCACCCAGCATTCGATTCGTTCCCAATTGAAAAAAGCGCCTCTTTATTATGAACCGATTAAAAAGCTTCTTATGGTACATGAACATACCCTTGGTAACTAAAATCTTCTACACTAATAAGTTTAAATATAATATTTCAAATACTTGAGTTCAGAAATGATCGCTCAAGCAGAAGGGAAATATTTGCTTCTGTCATCCTTATGGAACTCTGTGGAAAATACCATGAGCACACTCAACAATCTCGCCATTGCTCTTCGCCTATCGATCGGTTACATGTAATTTCGCTATGGAATAACTTAAACAATTCAACGGCAAAAAGACAATTTAAACAATTGAAGGGATACGTGAAGCAAAAGTCAATTATGTCTTTCCCAAAGATAACGCAGCAATCCAGAAACGCGGGTGTCTGTTGGTCTCCGACTGCCGATATAATCAAGGTTTCGCTGGATGTAAATTTTTCTTATATGGTGCTACGTCTTTTAAGGTAGCTAGAGAGAGATTATGCAATTTGATACACATAAGTCCCAGGTTTCTCTTATTTAGTGACGACTGCGTGTGAAAGCAAAGACCTCAAGTACACATAACTGTTTCTCATTCTCATCCACTATAGCTGCACATCTTTCCTCTGCTTCTTCTTCTTCATCACCACGGAATCTAGTTTGTAGTTAATTAGCTCGCTTGCTTGTATTTTCAGCTTAATGCCATTGGTATTCTCGTTCAATTTCCCTTGCTTTTGTTTCTTTCGTGGGTGATTCCACCGTGATTCCTCTGATTGGAGCTACAATTATAGTCTATAAGAGCTCGTGACCATGCAAATTACAAAGAAGATATCAATGTTCACGAATAAGCTCTGTTTGTCAATATGCAATCCTGTTCAAATTATCTGATATCCTCTGGCTCATTGTTTGTAAGTGGTGGCGTATCTGGTCAAGATAACAGAGTGGGACTGTTCCCTTGATGGCTGTGACAAGCTCCAAAGATTTGGTTCGATTAGTACTTTGTCATGGAAGTAAAAGCTATAAATAAAATGAATGAATGAACAAGAGAGGAAAAGGCAATCTCAAAGTCAAAGTCAAAGTCAAAGCAACGTAATGTTTAGAAGGTACCTTATACAAGAAGTCGATTGATACATGATGGTACCCGAGGTGGGAGATTCCGGCCATGAAGGAAACATGGAAGTAGCTCCGTGAGGTATTTTCGCGGGGGGCGGTACATGCTAAGGAGCTGGGCACCCGGGATCCGATTATTTCCCTCGTTGGTTTCCGATTGCCCGGCATTTGTTGAGCCGGTGAGCATCCTTGCTACTTTTTTTTTCCGCCGTATTCTTTTCTTCTCTTTTTTTTTCTTCTCTTATACAACAGCTGTCTTTTAATAACAAACAGTGGAATACTGCAATTGGCTTGTACAGTGCACCACATTTTGCGCCGTCCAATTCGACCCAATTGACCGAATAGCCTCACATCTCCCTTTTTTGTATACAGTAATTACTACCTAGTAGACACCAAACAAAAATGCTTCGGAGAGCGTCGGCAAGAGCTGCGTCGGGTGCGATCGCCGGGTCTCGCCTGTGGCAGAAAAGCGCCTCCCCTCTCTCCCACAGCCTCACCCCGCAGAGCATCAACTTCTCTATTAACAAAACAATCCCCGCCAGCGTCAGAGCCATCCACGCCACACGAGTCACCATGGCCGACAAGCGAGTCGAGAGCGATGCCTTTGGCGAGATCGAAGTGCCCGCCGACAAGTACTGGGGCGCCCAGACGCAGCGGTCGCTGGGCAACTTCAAGATCAACCAGCCGCAGGACCGCATGCCGCCGCCGGTGATTACGGCCTTTGGCATTCTCAAGGGCGCCGCGGCCACGGTCAACATGCGCTACGGACTGGGTATGTGTACAGGATAGTTGGGATTGGGAAGAAACAAAAGACGGAATGCTAATGTTACAATGCAATAGACCCCAAGATTGGCGAGGCCATCCAGCAGGCCGCAAAAGAAGTCGCCGACGGCAAGCTGCTCGACCACTTCCCCCTCGTCGTCTGGCAGACCGGCTCCGGCACCCAGTCCAACATGAACGCAAACGAAGTCATCTCCAACCGCGCCATTGAGATCCTCGGCGGCACCATGGGCTCCAAGAAGCCCGTCCACCCCAACGACCACGTCAACCGCAGCGCCTCGTCCAACGACACCTTCCCCACCGTCATGCACATTGCCGCCGTCCTCGAGCTGGAGCGCGACCTGCTGCCCGCCCTGCACAGCCTCCGAGCTGCTCTGCAGGCCAAGGTGGACGAGTTTGAGGCCAAGAAGATTATCAAGATTGGACGCACCCACTTGCAGGATGCCACCCCTCTCACCCTGGCCCAGGAGTTCTCCGGCTACGTTGCCCAGCTCGACTTTGGCATCAAGCGTGTCGAGAGCTCTCTGCCCGACCTGAAGCTGCTGGCCCAGGGCGGCACTGCCGTCGGCACCGGCATCAACACCTTTGAGGGCTTCGCCGAGGGTATCGCCGAGGAGGTCAGCAAGATGACCGGCATCACCTTCCAGACTGCCCCCAACAAGTTTGAGGCCCTGGCTGCCCACGACGCCGTCGTCCAGGCCCACGGAAGCCTCAACACCCTGGCCGCCTCTCTCACCAAGATTGCCCAGGACATCCGATACCTCGGCAGCGGTCCCCGATGCGGCCTCGGCGAGCTGGTTCTGCCCGAGAACGAGCCCGGCAGCAGCATCATGCCCGGAAAGGTCAACCCCACGCAGTGCGAGGCGCTCACCATGGTCTGCGCTCAGGTCATGGGCAACAACGTCGCCACGACCATTGGCGGCATGAACGGCCAGTTTGAGCTCAACGTGTACAAGCCGTTGATTATCCGCAACCTGCTGCACAGCTCGCGCATCCTTGCCGACGGAATGCGGTCGTTTGAGGAGAACCTCGTCGTCGGCCTGCAGGCCAACGAGGAGAAGATTGCCAGCATCATGAAGGAGTCGTAAGTCTCTTTGTTACTCTTAATGCCTCTCAGATTGCACGACTAACTTTCATCATAGGCTCATGCTGGTTACCTGCCTCAACCCCAAGATCGGCTACGACATGGCCAGCAAGGTGGCCAAGAACGCGCACAAGAAGGGTCTGACGCTGAAGCAGAGTGCCATGGAGCTGCAGGCACTGACCGAGCAGGAGTTTGATGACCTCGTTAAGCCCGAGCTCATGGTTGGACCCAAGAAGGTGTAAAAGCATTCCGGCATAGACAGTGTATCATCAATAGTGTATAAAGCATCACGGCATAGCTTGTATCAATAATAAAAATAAACAATACCAACCAAAAATATTGGACCATTTCCGCATATTTATCTATTCTATTCAATTCATACCACATATACAAATTAACAAAAAGAAGCAATTACACACTGCTTGATTGATGGCTCTGTATGTAAGTCCAAATGCTCAGCCGTTTCCATTTCCATTTGAGGCAATTAAAAGACCCACTTTATCGTCGTCACTGTCTTTAAGCAAATGCACCGCTTTGGTGCAGCTGCACGTGACTAGCGGAAAATTTGCTTATCCACTAGCCTGATCGATAAGCTTTTTCACCGTAGCTATCGCCAACTTTTTTTTTCTCTCCTCCGAGAAGCGCATCTCGTCTCTTCACCAATCCAACTTTTTTCCAAACCTCCCTCAAAACACACATCCGGCCGTGAGCCTTGTTCGGGCGAGCCCCCCTTTTATCCTACATCGTGAAAAATGTCAAACGCCAATGAAGCAGGTAAGCTATACGCTCTTTTCTCTTCTCAATTGCTTGGGCTAACGGAAGTGTTCTTTGCAGCTTGGCCCTTGGCCGATGCGGCCTTGACCCAGGAGATTCTGGATCTCCTCCAGTCGGCCATGCACATCCGTCAGGCTAAGAAGGGTGCCAACGAAGGTATGTTTTGATATTTCCCTTCAATTCGCCGTTGCAATGGTGGCTGACTGTTTTTTCTTTCCAACTATAGTCACCAAGGCTATCAACCGTGGAACATGCGAGCTTGCCGTCCTTGCTGCCGACACCGAGCCCCTGGCCATCATCCTGCACATCCCTCTCATCTGCGAAGACAAGGGCGTGCCGTACGTCTACGTCCCCAGCAAGACTCTGCTGG
Organism: Trichoderma sp. IMV 00454; assembly: GCA_001931985.1. NCBI lineage: Eukaryota > Fungi > Ascomycota > Sordariomycetes > Hypocreales > Hypocreaceae > Trichoderma > Trichoderma sp. IMV 00454. Next base: position 166,384 of record MSJK01000139.1, read on the forward strand.
GCCGTGCGTGCGGTGTGAGCCGTGCCGTGATTGCCGCCAGCATCAGCTCCAACGAGCTGTCTGAGCTGTCTGGCCAGATCAAGGCTCTGCAGCAAAAGGTCGAGAGACTGGCCATTTAAAGCTGGGACATTTGCTGTCGAGTCTTTTTGGTGCTGGATTGAAGTGCGGAAGCGTTTATATGGTTGGAATAGCCATGGCTGTGCATCTATCTGGCTTTTTACACGTTTGGTTACGATGTAAATGCGGGTGCAGAGTGCGAGCGCAAGGCTTTTAGATTAGCTGGGCCAATGACATTTTTTCACCTGGGATAGAATTCCCTGTGTGTTGAGCTGAGCGCCTTTGATGGTCTTCCTCTTGACATGTGATTTGATGACTGTGGTGATGATGATGATGATAGTACCACTATGCACAATTCCTGCATACCAGGAACGGCAGACCACTTAATGACAAACACCACGAAGAATTGAGATGTGCTCTGCTGACTGGCATGATGAGGACATCAAAAAAGCCATCGAGTCCAAACTCAGCCTAGACCCGTCCGTCAGCACTCTGACTGCACCAGACTTGTGAAGCCACGGACCAAAAAACCAGGCAGGGATCATTAGGTACTGTAAGACGCTTGAATTTTCCGTAAAAACGCGGCCGAGCGCCGCTCATTCGCCCGCCCGGACAAGCGCCAGCCCAGCCCAGTCCAGCGGGCGGAGTTAATACAAGCGCCGCTTAGTACAAGGGGATTTCGTATCTTGGATGCCTTTGCGGGCCGCGCAGGTCCGATGAAGTGCGGGTTTATAATATGGAGTTTTTTTTTTCTTATTGGTTTTTGATGGCTCGACTGTAGAGCGGCGGAGTATGATGGGACTGTAGTGTGCTTGTAGCAGGCAGCATCAATACTCGTATAATGGCCACTGTTTAGTTGATGAAGGACGGACAAATTAGTGGATAATCCCAAGACAAAACATTTCCATCCCTCTGAATCCTCTCAAGCGGACCATCCATGTATGCCGAACCCCGCCAGCCAGCCAAAATCCTTCCACTAAAACAATGAATCCCATCCGCATCTCATCACCCAAGAAAGGAAAGAAAAAAACTAATCAGACGAGCCCAGTCCAAGCTCCAATTCCAGCTCCGCAAGGGTCCTTTTTTGGTGCCGGACTCGCACTCGCTTGTTTTAACTCCGTCGAGGTCTCTCCCTCTCTCCATTTGCTTTGTTTCTACCTAGCCCAAGCAGCAGCCCCAGCCCTACGGAGGTAAGGCAAAAAAAAACGGACGAAGGAACGTGGCATTGCAGTGGCATAATGTCTGGTTGGTTTTTGAATCATTTTTCGAAGCTTGAACCCTTGGCGGGATTGGGCCTAATCCGCGTTAAGCAAAAACCAATGCGGACCAACACATCCATAGTACGAGTACACACAATGAATCATTTTAATTCCTTCTTCGCTTGCTTTGCTGGATTGTGGCTTGCATTGAGTAGCATGACGCAGCCCATCCCATCCCTTCCATCGCCCGAGTCCAGCTAGAGATGGAGAGGGAATCTTCCCATCCCAGTCCCCATGATCCCTCTTTTTCCCTTTTCCAACCCCAGTCAGTTGAAGTCGTCGAGTCGTAATATATAATATAGAGTCGATAGCTTCCCCCTTGCTCGCTTCTCTCTCTCTCTCTCCATCTCTAATGTCGCAGTTCCGCACGCAGCTCCTCCCCAAGCTGTGGCAACGCTACAACACCATCAGCCTCACCCTCAACACCATCACCAGATCCTCCAATTCAAACTCCAGTAACAAATCAAACACAAACAAACGCATCTCCCTCTTCGTCTTCGTCTTCGCCGCCGCAGCAACAGCAACAACCGCCACAGCCATGACGCGCAAATCAACATCATCCACAATCTCCTCTCATCCATCATCATCTCACCCATCAACAACTTCTGTCCTCAAAATCGCCGGCCGCAACAACATCCCCGCCGAGGCACTCTCCAACCCTCACCACATCCTCAAGCGCGGCGGCAACATCTCCGGCTTCAAGAACCCTTACCCGTCATGGTCCAACCCGCCCAGCGTCACAAACATGTGGTCGACCGTCTTTTGGCCAACCATCACCGGCGACCTGAAATGGCCTGACACGAAACCGCCTACTGTGCCTGTCGTTCCTCCTCAGTGGCTTCCTGCGAGAGATGCTTCGGATAAACTCCGCGCGACGTGGTTGGGCCATGCGTGCTACTATGTCGAATTCCCCTCTGGTCTGCGCGTTCTCTTCGATCCCGTCTTTGAAGATCGCTGCTCGCCATTCACATTCATGGGTCCTAAACGCTTCACCCCGAAGCCGTGCGACCTCAAAGACATCCCCGTCGTCGACGCCGTCGTCATCAGCCACAGCCACTACGACCACCTATCGCACTCCTCCGTCCTCGAGATCCAGAAGCACCACCCCGACGTGCAATTCTTCGTCGGTCTCGGTCTCGAATCCTGGTTCCGCAAAAGCGGCCTCAACAACGTCACCGAACTAGACTGGTGGGAAGACGCCACTCTAACCGTCACAACCCCCATCAACGGCGAGAAGAAGAGCATCTCGGCCCAAATCTCGTGTCTCCCCTGCCAACACACCTCCGCCCGCACGGCATTCGACAAGGACACGACGCTGTGGTGCTCGTGGGGCGTCAAATCCGGCGACAAGAACGTCTGGTTCGGCGGCGACACGGGATACCGCGCAGTCCCTCACCTCCCAGCCAGCGTCGACGACTACGGCCCTGAATACGAGTCTTTGCCACGATGTCCGCAATTCAAGCAGATTGGCGAGCACCGCGGACCGTTTGATCTCGGCTTGATCCCCATTGGGGCGTATTATCCCCGTGCAGCGTTTTCCGCCATGCACGCGAATCCATTTGATTCAGTCGAAATCTTCCAGGATACGAAATGCGAAAAGGCCATGGGGATTCACTGGGGTACGTGGGCCTTGACGATGGAGGAGGTGCTGGAACCTCCGAGGCAGCTCAAGGAGGCGTTGAAGCGCAAGGGCATTGCGGAGGAGGGCGTGTTTGATGTTTGCGACATTGGCCAGAGCAGAGAGTTTTAAGTTGTTGATAGATGGCTCTGGTGATTTTCTTCTCTTTTTTTATGTTTCTGGGAGCGAAGAGCAATCAAGGTAGTTGAATTGCGAGGAGCAAAAGGCAAAATCCACTCATACCCTAAGCAGCATCTGCTTACTATAATCTTATCATACTTTACTTTGCTGGACTGTATAATAGATCTTACTCAGCATCAAACATGATTCACTTACAACTTCAACAAGCGCTCATCTTGTAGTTCAAACGAATAGTCTATTTCTAGCAATTCATATTTGATGATTTATTCATATTCACATATCCACAAACATCCTCTCATATATATCCAAAGACAAGACCTCACTTACGAATCTTAAAGGGGTGTGCCTCGGTGTTAAACACAAACTGGTTTCCGCCATTGGGGTTCACCTGCACGGCCGACTCGTCGGCAAAGATGAGATACGCGTACTTGAGCGCCTCGGCGAACCAGAAGCTCTCCATATCATCAGAAGCTCCTCCGCCGTTGGCCTGTGTAACATCGTTGATGGATGAGTAACCACTGCCGGCGCGGCACGCCTTGGAGATGGCATTGAAAGCAGCCCATGCCCAGTCTTGGTACTTTGCGTCGCCCGTAACTCGGTAGGCGTAGTACAAGCTCTCCAGGGTCTCGGGTCTCAGGATGTAGTATGGGGTTGATACCCAGAATCCTGCCGTGGAGTAGAAGGACGACTGGGACGAGGGAGGTGAGCCGCCAGAGCCCGTCACACTGTCCACCCAGTTGAAGCCCTCGGGGCCGATTCCAGAAGCAGTCTGGTTGTATGTGGCATAGTACGAGTTGGTAAGCTGGATGCCAAAGTCAATGTACTTCTGCTGGCCCAGAAGAATGCCTCCCAGGATAAAGTTGCCACCAGCAAAACTAGCCACTAAAGAGAAGAAACGTCAGCTAAATGTTGCCATTTTTTTGCATTTGGAAACTTACAGTGTCCTGAATTTGGCGACGTTGTTTGTCCAGAATATGACGACAAAAAGGTGAGATCTTTACGGGTGCTCGGGTGAGAGGCGAGATGGGCAATAGTCGAGTCGGCAGCAAGAACCCAGCGGTCCTTGTAGTTTGAAAACGCAACCGGATCATACAAGTACATCTTGATCAGATACTCGTAGAAGCTGTCGGAGAGAGCCGACCAGCTGCCATTGCTGTCCTGGAAGGTACCGTTGCTGGTGCTGACAAACGTTCCCACCAGGCCGGGCCATGCCTGTGCGCTTCCTTTGGGGTTAAGGAGATACGACTCGCCCTTTTGAGCAAGCTGGGCATACAATGGGTTGCCGGTGAGGTCACTCAGATGCGTCCACTCAAGTACCAGTGTTCCAATTTCAGCGACATTGTTACTGGAAGCACCGCTGTTCCGGAAGGTGGGATTGAAGAAGACGGTGGGATCTGGGACACCACTTGGGGTGTTGAACGAGACCTTGAGGCCATTGGCCAGCGTTTGGGCCTGGGTCAGGAGGTTGTTCACCAGAGTCTGGTTTGACACCAATGAGCTAAATGGGCCTTTCAACAGGTCGTAGCCTACGCAAATCAGGGCAATTAGTACAAGCTACCACTAACACGAGGCACGGATATCGAAACTCACTGGCTAGCATGCCACCAATGTATCGGATGTTGGTCTCAAACACAGAGATGCCCTGGTTGGCAACCGCAGTGGTGGTAAAGTTGATCTGAGGCACACGTTGCAGAATCGTGTTGACAATATCGGTCGCTCCCATAAGGATCGCCGTGTCCAGGCCGTCAATCGCTGATGAGCCCCAGCCGTTTCTAGTCCAAAGTTAGATACACAATGGCGCCATTTTCCCCCCTAGATTCGGGGAATTTACGCCCAACAACTTACCTCTCATCGTCAAACGTGTTGCTAACTGGATGGAGATCGTCATGAGGGAAAGCAAACTGGCGGTAGCCGTTCCATGACGTCTGGAATGCGGCCTTGACAGCTGCCGCCCTTGTTGGGTTGGGTGAACCGCGTTTTGCGCCTGGGACTGGGTGAGGATATGCCAATGCTGGTGCAACAAGCCCAAAGGCAAGCACGGAGCTGCTGATGAATCTCATGATGATAATCTCCAATTCTGTAGGATAGCACAGCCGGTAGGAGGAGGAAGATGGGTCCAAACTCAAGGCCGGAAACGGGTTGCAGATCACGATTCAGTGGCGGGAAGGCTGCGTTTTTCAATCATTTCTCTCCCCCTCTTCCTCCTCCTCCCTTTGCTACCATGATCATAGAGAATGATGGGGATCCTCATGCGACACTAAGCCACCAATGCTACGGATTGTTCATGCGGGTGCAAAGCATAAATCACCACACTTCTCATTCAAGACATGGCGCCGTCCAGGGATGCGACAACGGCCGTCCGGCATGCTTTTCCTTCAAGAAACTACCGGGATCATGCGCTTTAGCTCCAAGGGTGGATGAGGATTGACGGTGGACAGAGCCACAGCAGGCAGGTGACACCAAGAACTAGCAGCAGCTTGCATGTGGTTTCTGTCCATGACGGAATTCTTTGCGACATTGACATCTCAATGGGATCAATCGGACCCAGAGTCGTTGGTGACAAGTCATTTTGACAATGTTCATTCATCTGGGGTAGCCTAGGCACTTTTGCAGGGGGATAGAGAGGGGAAACCTAAATCGATACGCAGCTATCATGAGGTGTCATTCGGAGCTGATCCTGGCATTTAGACCATGTGCGGTGGTATGTGAGCCTGAGAATGTCGAGGGCGGGAAGCGACCAAAGACAACCCCACGCATGGGTCAGACTCAAAGATTGGCATTGCATTTAAACTCTTGACGACAGCGGATTGTGAAAGAGAAACGCGCGAGTAACGCGTCGTATACGATAATTGTCTTCATCAACCAAGCCGGGACGCAAGGCTTGGCGGCATTTCCGTGAAACAAACGGCCGGCCAGATCGGAATTTGAACACCTCACTTGCAAACGTCCGGCATATCTCCCGAACTAATGTCCAATGAATCGTAACATCTTGAACCACTTACAACAACAGCCGCTCAACCTGCTTCTTACTGCCTAGCGCCGCGGGCGCCACTCGTACGTGCGATGATATCAGCACCAGCTGGATTCCCCCACAGATTGGCGACGGCACTTCAGGAACCGGCTTGTGGTTGAGCCCCGCATCTCAACCTCAGCTCCAGGGACAAGCTTAACCGTCCGGCTATGGTTGGACAAGCTTCCAGACGCGCCGCCACTCAAGGGGATCGCTGCTGATGCGAAAGCCGCTAAGAATCGATCCCTGGTGTGCACACACAGCGATCTATAGATAGCTGCGACCTGTTCTCGTGCGTGTGCTGCATCGGTGGTGCATTGCTCCCACGTAGACTCAATAATGCAACGTATGGTTCAATATAGCCGACGTATGTCTTATGCAAGGGTAATCTTGACCCCACGTCGGATCTTGCAAGGTCTCAATGTCCGAACAAAGCCAAGTCTCTGCGTCTGAATTCCAATGTGCGGCCGTAATTTGTAGACAATGGCCAGAGAAGCACCGCCGTGCGGAGTCCAGCGTATTACTATTACGCAGCATCATGTGTTGTGACCCCCTCTTTCTCGGCAGTTTCGCGGCGCTCCATCGCGTGCCGATTCGCTCTAGGCATCCAACTTCTGTTGGGGGAGCATGTGAAATTTATGCGAGCGAATGGGCGTTCTCACCCATTTTGACGCAGCTTTGCCAATGCTGCTGCTACGCCTTCACTAAGCTGGCTACTTTCTTTGTTGGGTTGGCGCTCCTCCTGGGGTTGATTTGTAGGTTGAGAAGGCGCCTTTTCTTCTCCCCGGCTCATCGTAGCAAATGCTTCCTCTTCATCAGAGTCATCATCTTCGTCCAAGAAGTGAAACTGCGCGGGAGGCTGCGTACTTCCGGGTTGACGGCCTGGTGCGCTGCCACCAGGCGAGCCATATTTAGAAGAAGAAGCGTGTGATGTCACCTTGGTTGGGGGGGCAGAGGCGGACTTTTCAGCGTCTGACCCAGAAGGCCGATCAGTGTCAGCAATTGCAGGCACAGGCCTCGAATCACGTCCTGCCACAGCTGATGATGATGATGACTGGAAGCCTCTCTTGGCTGCTTTCCTTGCTCGAAATGGCTCTTCAACGGCAGACGTCCATCTTTTTACCTTGGCGCCACCCCATCCGCTAATCATGCTGAGTTGCTCTGGCTCTGCATTGATTGCATTCTTCAGGCTGCCAAAATTAGCAACCAGAGCTACGGCGTCTGACTTGTTCAGACTTCTTGGGACTGTAACAAATTCGACCAGTTTGTCGGCATAATTAGACGACTGCTGTCCACGGATAGCCGAAAAGTTGGCGTTTTCATACGACTTGTAGAGTTCGAGATAGCGAGCAGCTTCGGCTGCAGACCAGCACAGTATAACGGTCACATTGTTGACAACTGAAGTCTTTGATAGTTCGCGTAAAGAATCCTCGTGGTTGGGGATATCGACGAGAGTGAGAAGAATGCGAAGGTTGTATTTGCCTTGGAGATTACGAATGCGAGTGTATATGTATTCGGGATGGAGACGGTGGTATTTGAGACTGAGGTCGAGTTTTAGCAATTATATAATGCGTCAATGGCGTGTCTGTGATTATGAGAGAAGCTTCTCACCTCAAGAAGAGCGCACACGTCGTCAAGCCAAGGACGTAATCCGCCGGTATGTCACTGTATTCCCACGGTATCGATCGGATGCTGGTCAAGAGGGGATTGCCGCGTTGGCGAGGCGACACCAGGATGCCAGACCCGAGTGTCTTTTGCTGGATGACTTGGGGCTTTGGCTGCACGACGGTGTTTGCAGAGCTGTTGCTGGCGGATGGTTTGTCGATGACTTGAGGCGTGGGCTGCTTCACGGAGCTGCGTGCTGGAGGAACCGAGTCGACAGCTGCCATTGCCTCGAGCAGGGCGTCATCGGCGCCATAATCGTCATCCATGGTTTATTGAGATAGTATAGCAGCTTTTATGAGGTTGAAATGACGGGATCAAGCACTGATGTTGGGATGATTCGTGGTTGAACGTGAAGAGAAGCTCGCCGCATCGAGCTCAAGAATTAACGGTTGGCAAAAGTGGGGCACGTCACTAACAGCTTCGTGATGCAATTTTGGCGGGGACAAGACAGGTACATGGATATGCTGTAGCTTCAGTCGCAAATCATTGTCACTCCACCTACTAGATTCTATGCTGAGATTACAGATGATATATCAGTAGGTACATTCACTTGGGGGTTGTTGATTTATTTAGAGGGCGAGATGGGCATTAACCATAATCTCCTGAGAGAGACATGTGACGACCAGACGTGCTTTACAGACAGACACTTATAAGTGATGAACATGGGCAACTCTTTTTTTTAAGAAGGTAAAAAGATCACTGTGATACGTCTATGTACTGTACAGAAGTAACAGCGTTGTAACTGACGATAAGACGATTGGCTAGCCTTATCAACGTCTAATCAACGTCATCTACCTTATACAATCTTGCCTCGTGCAGGCTCAGCTACCCCAACATATCGGTTCGGCCAATAGGTAGCTGGGCTCACTATATAATGCAAGCTGAGTAAACAAAGGCACAGGTACAAATCGATCTGCAAGTCATTAAGCGGCATGTACTCCATTTATATGGATTGGCCCACCACCATCTCCAGCTCTCATGTCTCATGTCTCATCTATAGCACAATTATGTGATGAAACATCAAGACACGGACATTATTTCGGTTGATTAAGCTTAAAATAGCCATATCAGCCATTTATTCTACAATGAAATTCCAAAACTGCTGTCCATTATAGCTAGAAAAGCCGTCGGGAAATAAGTCGTCGATAGCTTGTTTGTCACTCGCGTGGAGGAGCGTCGGAAAGAATGAAAACCGACGGGATTAGATGACTGCTGTAAAATGAGAAACTCATGAACGGATAGCGATTAAAGCAGTTGAGGAAAAGACAACATAGATATAAGAGAACTCTTGTATCCATCAGACTTGCTCCTCTCTTTATACTCTCTTGCTTATATGAGATATAACCGTGTATTAAGTACACGTCCAGTCAAAAACTACTCCAAAATTACTGCTTGTTCGGGTCTCTCTACCGAACTAAACACGAGCTTCTACATCCAGTGCGGGGGCGGGGTTCCCATCCATCTTCCGATGGTACCCCGAAAGCCCCTCCAAAAGGGATTCAGTTGAAAAGAAAGCGGCTAATCTTATTTCACTCGTAACTCCGAGCTCGATAAAACGATTGGCTCTTTCGGTTACAAATTGCTCTGTCTAACCGATACAGGAAAAGAAGAGCCCAAGACAGGCAAAGCATTCCCGCCCTCCCCTCATATTACACGATTCAGTCTCCAACTCCGGACCCCCAAAAGATGTCATTCTCTTCACCAATTTGTCTTGTCGCGAACCAATCGTCTTTCGGTCCAGATGGCAACGAGCTTCTCGACTCCGTAAATGATCCCCTTTGCTACGCGTAGACGGTCTCGGTGGTTTAGATCCCACCAATGGCTGAGTAAAAAGAGCTCGCGAGGCGTAACCGGTTCAACGGCTATATATTCTCCGTCGCTTATATTGGCCAGCTATATCGTGACAACTGGGGACACCAGTGAAACTGCATGTGCTTGTGATTCTTTTGCCTCTTCCTTTTCTGCGAAACCGGCTTCCTGCTTTAGTCCTTTGTGGTGTCCAGTAGAGCAATAAATACCCTTTGGTCCTCTCGACGCAGCTGCAGCTTGTCATCCTCTCTTCTGTCATTCTTCTTTCACAACTCACCTCATTCTACCCCTCCAACCCCATCTCTCAACTTTATACCCACACACAGCTGAAAATGTCTGAAGTCACCATCACCGGATTCAGAAGCCGCGATGTTCGGTTTCCGACTTCTCTCGACAAGACGGGCTCAGACGCCATGAACGCTGCCGGCGACTATTCAGCGGCGTACTGCATCCTGGAGACAAATTCCCCTCACAGCGGCCACGGCATGGTAAGCAGCTCTACCTCCATCCCCAACCTGTAACACTCAATTGGATCTTGATCAACTAACAAATCGCTCCTCGTAACAGACATTCACCATCGGACGCGGAAACGACATTGTCTGCGCCGCCATCACCCACGTTGCCGACCGCCTCAAAGGCAAGACTCTCTCCTCACTAGTAGCCGACTGGGGCAAGACATGGCGATATCTCGTCAACGACAGCCAGCTGCGATGGATTGGCCCCGAAAAGGGCGTCATCCATCTTGCCCTGGGAGCCGTCGTCAACGCCGTCTGGGATCTGTGGGCAAAGACGCTCAACAAGCCCGTCTGGCGCATCGTGGCCGACATGACGCCCGAGGAGTACGTCCGCTGCATTGATTTCCGCTACATCACAGACGCCATCACACCGGAGGAGGCTGTTGCGATGCTGCGCGAGCAGGAGGCTGGCAAGGCCAAGCGCATTGAGGAGGCCCTTCAGAACCGAGCTGTTCCCGCGTACACAACAAGTGCCGGCTGGCTGGGATACGGCGAGGAGAAGATGAAGCAGCTGCTGAGAGACACATTGGCCGACGGATACAGACACTTCAAGGTCAAGGTTGGCGGAAGCGTTGAGGAGGACAGGAGGCGTCTGGGCATTGCACGTGAGATCATTGGATTCGACAAGGGCAACGTCCTCATGGTCGACGCCAACCAGGTCTGGTCCGTCCCGGAGGCAATCGATTACATGAAGCAGCTCAGCGAGTACAAGCCCTGGTTCATTGAAGAGCCAACCTCACCCGACGATGTCATGGGTCACAAGGCTGTTCGTGAGGCCCTCAAGCCCTACGGCATTGGCGTTGCCACCGGCGAGATGTGCCAGAACCGTGTCATGTTCAAGCAGCTGCTCATGACGGGCGCCATCGACGTCTGCCAGATCGACGCTTGTCGTCTGGGCGGTGTCAACGAGGTCCTGGCTGTCCTGCTCATGGCCAAGAAGTTCGGCGTGCCCATTGTGCCTCATTCCGGCGGCGTGGGTCTCCCCGAGTATACCCAGCATCTGAGCACCATTGACTACGTGGTTGTCACCGGCAAGCTTTCCGTCTTGGAGTTTGTGGACCACCTTCACGAGCATTTTTTGCATCCCTCGGTCATCAAGGACGGATACTACCAGACCCCGACGGAGCCCGGATACAGTGTCGAAATGAAGCCCGAGAGCATGGACAAGTATGCTTATCCTGGTGAGAAGGGTGTAAGTTGGTGGACGAGCGACGAGGCTCTGCCCATCTTGACTGGAGAAAAGATTTAAGCTTCAAACGGCACCGATCTGCTTTTTTACCATGTATTCTTTGTATGCAAAGCAAATGTTAGTTAGGACTCATAGAATAGGTGTATATGTAGGAATCAACCACAAATAAGCGAACAGTAACTGGATTTTACGGCTAAAAAGCAAGAATTATCAATGGAGTATTTATAAATGTCCCATATGAGTTTATCAAAACAGATATTCATATTTTATCAACTCCAAACAAACTTGAGACAGGCGATGTTTGTGGAGCAATAGCACATATCCATCATGTCGTGTACTCCAAGTAAGCCATCCAACAACATTTGAACCTAGCGGCTATACATACATGTACACTCGTAAGCGATTAAGAATGAGAAAAGCAGAGGGCCACTTGTAGCTACTAACCTGTTTTTAGAATACACCTAGTACCGAATACATATTAACTACATATACATCCTTTTACCCGCAACTCTCCTTAGGATTCTTCAATATCTGCTACTATGGCTACTAGGTATCCTTCTTACCGCCGTAAAGCCGCAACGCCTTTATGCAGAGACGTAAGTGGTGGTAAACATCGTAATCGACGCCGTCGACGCCATGCTTTTCTTCGCCGAATATCTCCAAAAGCTCGCCTGTAGTTGCGCATCTTGAAAAATCTAAACCAAGATGGAAGAAGTCCGATAGGATGGTATAGCGTTGTAGATTTTTTATAAACCAGACGATTAGCTGGCTTTTTGAGGGGCCAGTGAGAGGTTCAAGAGATCTAGCCAAAGATCTTCTCAGAGTTTCTAGAGCATAGAGAAAAGGGCTATAATAGCCTTTCATAGCGCCAACATGAGGTTGGAGGAGATGGTGGATGCGATGGATTACACCGTCTAGCTCCTTTTCTAATCCATATCCATATACATCTGAATAACGTGGCCTCATGAGATGGCATAAGAACGAGTACCCCTTGTAATCTAGCGCTAGCAAATCGACATTTGGCCTTTCAAGAAAGACGGACATGACGGGCATATTTAACTCATGGCTCGCGTGCATCAGTGGCGTGAAACCATTGCGGTCTGGAATATTGAGTAGAGTCTCATCGGCGGCAAGAAGGAGTCGAGCTGTGTTGGAATGTCCTTTCTTTGCAGTATAGGTCAATGGCGTTGCCCCAGATTTATCCACAGCGTTGGTTTTCACACCAGTTTTTAGGAGTAATTGAGTGGCCCGACTGGTGACTCTCTCCGCTGCATATGATAATGGAGTCCGACCTTCAGCATCGGCTTTCTGGAGAACAGCAGAAGAACAAAGCGCAATCAAAAGTTCCACAGCTTCGTCGTCCCTGTTGTGCTGTAAAGCTTCAGAGATAAGGCTTGTATCATTGTAGAATAGTATCCTTAGTTCCGACGCCAGCTCAGTAACTTCTAGGACTGCTTGAACCATGCTTTTGGTGCCTCCCACAACCACCCGTGCAATAATGCCATCCCACTTTTTCTTACAGCGGTATAAATCTGTACACTTATCATGGAATAACGTGGTGAGATCTGTACGTTTATCTCGGAACAACGTGGTGGAATCTATACGTTTATCGTGAAAAGACATGCTGAAAATAGATTCAGCATACTCTTTGAACTCCGCATCCAATACCTCTGGCCAATGGTCTACTTCATAGTGAGTTGGTACTCGACCTCTCAAGGGATGTATGCTATACTTCATCGAAAAAGCAGTTCTCCCGAGCAGTTGCTCAAACATGGGTTTGTAAATTGAGGCCAGCGATAACGCATCATTGCCGTCTCTATCTTGGATTGATACATCTGTATCTTCTCGTTCTAGGAGCAAGCGTACGACGTCGCGCTGGTGATTCTTCACAGCAAGATGGAGGGGTGTCATCCCCTGCGCGTCCCTCAAGTTCACATCAATGTCAGGTCTCTTCAACAGCTCAGCGACCAGATGACCAGAGTTGGTTTCCAACATTTCTGCCTCGAATATCTGGATTTCCTTATCCTTCTTAATCGAGATCTTTGGACACACGCTGCAAGCTCGGTGGAGGAAATTGGAGCCGGTTGAATCCCATCTATTGATGTCTATGTCTACGAAAGACGCGTCTAAGAAAGACGCCAAAATGTAGAAGCAGTCGACATGTATATTTGGGCAATGGTTGTTAAAATAGTGGTCCACAACGTACATGCAGTCCAGCGCATGCGTTCCAGCGCATTGAACGCCCCCAAGCTTAATGAGCGTATTCATCATGTCGCAATTTCCTTGTTTCGCCATTAGGAGAAATGGCCTTTGACCATGCCGATCTCTTATGCCAAGTAGAATGCCTCCTTTCTGGATGAGCGCGTTCATGATGTCATAATGTCCTTCTTCAGCTGCCAAGAGGAATGGTGTTTGGTCATGCTCATTCACGGGATCCAGCTCTATACCCTCCTTTTTTAGAAGCATCTCAAATACCTCAGCGTTACCCCATTTGGCTGCTCCGTGAAGAGGTGTCCAGGTATTAAGGCCTTGGTTGACATTGGCATACGGCAGCAGGAGTTGAGTGGCTTGCACATCCCGTAGAGACATAGCGGTGGTGAGTGGTGTCTTTACACGCTCTATGCCGTACTGACCACAATCGACCACAAAATGCTGGCCTTTATGAGGATGAAAAAAACACATGTGTAGTTGGCTGTCTACTGCCGATGCATCATGTTTCAGTAGCCGTTCCAGGAGATTATGGAGTCCATTCCGGACGGCATAGTGTATTGGCGTAACTCCGCAATGGCTACAGCTCCGACATTTCAAGTATGGCAAAAGAAGTAGGGCAGCTGCTTCGTGGCCGCCCCTTACCGCTGCAGTAAGTGGACTGCCACAACAATCGGTATCAGCGTAGTCAATCTCTGCATCAGGCCATTTGAGAAGTTCGGAGATGATGCCGGTATGTCCATACGCAGCAGCCATCCACATGGCACCTCTTTTAAAGCTATCCTTCGTTCTGCGATTAGATCTCTCGAACAGCAGCCTGAAGCATCCCTCTCGACCGAGTTCAATCGAGGCCAGGAATGCAGTCGAGAGCCCGCCTGAATGGTGACACATCAAATCTGGCTTGATTAACTTTTGATCCAGAAGTAGCGATACTAAGTTGTCAAAGCCATTCGTCGCGGCAATGAGTAATGGTGTTTGCCCCATAGCGTTGAATATGTTTGGATCTGCCCCTCGTGCCAATAACATTTGGGCCATGCTGTGGTCTCCTCGAGCAGCCGCGATTGTCAACAATACATTATCTCTGGGTGGCGTGGTCGGTAGGACAGAGGTTAATAAATTCCCATATTCAGATATAAATGTCTCTTGACTTATGCCGTGTATATGCATATCGTAGTTTCGAACCTCTAAAAGTTGCTCGACCCATGCTTGATGGCCAGCGTGGCAAGCTTCCACGATACTAGAATCCACATCGGCCACTTCTTTAGTCATCCGCAGGATGGCGAGCTGAGTAACTGCCAGTTTGTTCGCTGAGTTACCACTTTCAGCGGTCGAATTTGTCCGTGAAGCATAACCCGTTGCAGTATCGTTCGCAGCCTCCTTCTCACTCTCCATAGAGTGGTAACACCAATTTGCCTTGGCATAGTGGAAGAAGGGGGCTTGTTCAACTCTGATTTCTTCTAGATTTGCTTCTGCAATTTGAAGATATCGGAGGCATATGCATGCCATTTTCTCGTTTGCTCTTGGAAACCAGCGGGACCTTGTGCGCTCGAAATACTCGGCGGCTGATTTGTGCACCAAATGCACGACATTGCTTGTGTCATCCAATACAGCAAGACCAGTACACGCGGCGACCAGATCATCCATGTCTGGAACCATGTCTTCGTCAAAAACTTTGCTACTCTCGTCTATGGATAGCGCATGGCTGAGCTCTTGTGGTGAAAGAGGGCGCCTGGCGCATGTCAGGACCAGAAGCATCTGTACAGCAATACGCTCTAATTCGGGCCCCTGGAATCCAATTCGGAGCATGGAATCTTCATATAAAGCGTCGTATGCATTCGAACCAGTTGCCAAATTAGAGAGTCGCGTACGAAGACTGCCTACTGATATTATGTTGGCTAGGGACTTTAGATATAGCTCGGCCAAGAGAAACCTAAAGAACAAGTGAGCAAGGCCGAGCCAACTAACGTCTATGTGATGGGTCTCGATACATACATGCCAGCACTTGCGTTGGTAACTGAGTCAATCACTTCATCTTGCAGCCTCTGGGATCGAGCAACGAAATTCGGTAGTTGAACAATGTTGTCGCGCAAGAAATTTCGGATATCTTCATCACTTGACCTCACTTCTAGAGAGGTATATGCTTTGCAGGTCTCAAAGAGGTGTTGGATCTCTGGAATGCCACGTGAAGTCACAAAGAGACTGACATTGCTCTGCTCATGAAGTTTTAGAAGATCGTATATGAGCGGTCGTCGCACCTCATTTGTGAGTTCATCCAGCGCATCCACTAACAAATTGACCCTCGTAAATCTAGAAAAGAGGTCTTGGAGTAGATTTAAGCAGTGCTGTCGAGAAATGGTTTTGTTGGACAACTGCAACTGCTTGCAGGTGGAAACAGCTCCCTCAGTTTCATGATCTGCCTCTTCGACTGCAACTCTTAAAAGACTGCAAAGCAGCTTCTCTATAGTTTGGGTGTGGTTTTGGTAAGAACAGTACATATAAGCCGTCAAAGTTTCAGCATCATTCGCAAGCCGCAAGCTCTCGACCACCATTGCCGTCGTAAAGGTCTTTCCTGTGCCGGCATTTCCGGGGCAAAAGAGAAGGCTGCCTTTTCGCCTGAGCCATTCCGAGTATACTTCAGATTCAAATAACCACTTGCGAGAGCCTGTCTGGCAACGTAGGAAGATGTCATTTTGTTGCGCAACAGAGTTGATGTCGCTGACCCATTTAATCGTAGTTTCACGTTCCGTATTTTCCTGGCGACGGATAAGCTTTACGATGTTGCGGCTCGTGACTTGATCGTTGAGGCTTCTCAAGATATCTATCTTGACGGATATTTGGCTGCGTATGTCACGGATGTCGTCGGGTTCCCATTTGAGCCGTTTCCAGACTCTTTTTATGGCCGTCCTTTTCCCGGGTTTGTCGCTTTTTGCTACACTGGAGTATTCCTCCAAAGTCCTTTTAAGCTGCACAAGCAGACGCTTGCAGCTTGTTATGATGCTCTGGTATTCTTGAGATTGCTCCGGGCCGAGGTCGGTACAGTTGACCTCGATGTCTTGCAAAACGATGGAAAATGCCCGAACGTCATCAGAAATGGCCTTGAACTGCTCTGGCGCGCCAATAAAGCTCTTGCGTATCTGTTTCACAAGCCCGGCTACGGCTAAGAAGTCAATTTCGAGGCCGAAGCTCATCGTTGGTATCAGGTAGCGAATAATAGGAGATGTTTGAGGAACAGTTTGGTATCAAGCAAATGAAGATGTTTCCAATGCATCTCGATATAGTACCTAAGATAGAGTCACCAGCCTTGGGGCTGCTGGGCATTATCTATCATGTGGCAGTGTGATAAACCACGGAGCCTTGCGAGGCGTTTTCAGCGGAATGACCATTACAGGCTGCCTGGCGTCGCCGACATGGTACCACTCTTTTTATTGGTTCGTACCTACCTAGTAGGCAGACATGTATGCTCTGTAAATCGACCAAACACGTGTCATCGCAGCATTTTTATTTTTTTTTAAATCGGGTGATGACATCGCGGTAGAGGCTGGGTAGTACTTTGACTTCAGCGAATTTGTCTATATCCGAGATGTAGACTTGGGCCAACACTGAAACTATTAGCAATCTCAAAGGCAAAGATATCAGTTCTCTCATTGTCACAGTCTCCAAAAAATCATAGTCGCCATGAATGATTGCAATTATGTTTGCACAAGGGCATATTCCACTAGTTTTAGAAGATGTAGTTGAATGAAAGTCAGGGTGCTTGCCCGATCTTAAAGGTATTAAGATACCCACCAACTAGTGTTAATCTGAGCCAGGTACTCTCAAGCTCGAGAAGTGTCCAGCTGCTGCAAAATGGCGAAGCGGGTACATAGGATCTATCTACCATGTTAGCAGGTACTTTACCATAAGGAGGTACAGGCGTTTTCAAGCCACATAGACTGCATGTATTGACTTCATCAAATGCTTGATTCATACATCTCACATCAAAACCCACGCCCTCTTAATTCTCTTTCACTTCCATTCTCATTGGAACTTGTTTTATTCATGTTTTTAGTTGCGAACTGATGGGCGCAAGTCAACAATCCCAATGCGCTCAAAGCAAACGATTTGAACATTTCACCACAACCACGAACTCACTCATCATCCAATGCTCATCATCTCATAGCCACAAAGATGGAGCTCATCCCCTACAATGAATCACGCCCATTGCACTCTCTCATCGCCGTCTTTGCCGCCTGGAAAGCCTTTTTACTAGCCATAGCCCTCGGAACCACCGTCAGCCACGACTACGACACGTCAACGTCTCTCTTCTTCCAGAGCTTGTACGGCTCAAGCGCCAATGCATCGGCCCTCGCAACCCGGTTGACGCGATGGGATGCGCTGTACTTTATGAAGGCTGCGCGCGACGGCTATATTTACGAGCAGCAATGGGCCTTTGGAGCAGCTTTACCGATTTCTGTGCGCGGCATCTTGTGGCTCTTCAAGCCGTTGACGCATCTAGTCGGCGGTGATGATGCCTCCCTCGAGCCCGTAGCGGCCATCATTTTTACGACTTTATCTCACCTGATTGCTGTTCTGGCTCTTCACAGACTCACTCTCGTTCTCTTTGGCAACAAAACACTAGCCTACGTGGCAGCGGTTCTGCACATTCTCTCCCCGGCCGGCCTCTTCCTATCCGCTCCGTACGGGGAGAGTCCGTTTGCTTGCCTGTCCTTTATCGGCAACCTGCTCTTCGCCACGGGTGTTCAGCCCAGTTCTGGCGTTGGCAAACGGATTCTGGCCTTTCTCGGTGCGGGCATTTCGTTTGGACTGGCCACTGCTTTTAGGAGCAACGGCTTGTTTAGCGGGCTCCTGTTTGCCGTAGAAGCGATCAGGGGCTTGCTCGGCTTTTTTCGCCAACCGAGTAGTTCAAAGCTAACTTTGCTTGCCTCCTTGATCATTGGCGGTCTCTTCATTGCAGCTGGCAGTGTAGTACCGCAAACAGTGGCTTGGTTCAGATATTGCAAGGTTGAGCTCGTTGACGCAGAGCCAAGGCCGTGGTGTTCCCGCATGGTACCCAGCATATATACCTTTGTTCAGGCCTACTATTGGTAAGTCACTGCTACACACCTGAACACATGCATACTATAAGTTTTGTACTTACTCTAGTGTCAGGGACAACGGGTTCTTGAGATATTGGACCCCAAACCAGCTCCCTCTATTCATATTGGCCAGCCCCGTGCTCACACTTCTTCTCAAGTCAGGGATACAAGTTATCCGCAGCTGGGGTCAAAGCCTCAGCAGATCCACTCCAGTTGTTGCAAAATCGCATCACACCTTTGTGCTCACATTAGCTGCGATCCAGACACTGGTTGCTATCCTGGCTATTACCAATTTCCACGTGCAGATTATAACTCGGCTGGCATCCGGGTACCCTGTGTGGTATTGGTGGATAGCTAACAGCCTAGGAAACGGCGAGACTCGCAAGATGGGCTCCGGAGTTGTTGTCTTTATGGTCATGTATGCCGGTATCCAGGGAGGCTTGTTTGCCTCGTTTATGCCGCCAGCATAGACTCCTTGATTGGTTCGTCTTTACAAATACAAACAAGCAAAGATGGTGTGATGAATCTGTGTACCTTGTCTTGATTATCCTTAGTAGACTCTCTGAATCGCACTCTTCGTTGCTCAGCATCAAGTACACTCATCACAACACCAAGATTTAGCCAATTCTACCTACTCTACAAAGCCTCGTTGTTGTCGACCTCATGATCACGCATGTTTATCTCATCATCATACAGACATATTATATCACTGCCAAACTTGAGATATTGGTGAACAAATGCTTCGCACGTCTGCATCGGACATGTGCATGTTCCTTCCGTGATTTAGTGTCTGTCCATTCTACCCACAAAGGCAAGAGAGGCAGTCCGCCTTTTCACGGCGTTTGTTCTGCCATCCAAAAATCTACACCGCTTGGTCTACCTTCTAAGCATCTTCTAATATTTATTTAAAGTCTCGATAAGAAACAAACACCATTCATGTTTGCCGCCAGCTTCTACACCACCAAGCGCCAGTAAGTCCTGCTCGGGGGGTAGAACAACCACTCGGAAACCTCAGTACAAGGACTCACCAAAAGACACAGACTACGTGTTATATCGATCACCTACTACTTCATAGCAGCGCACAACATCTCAACAGTAATCATCCAGGATATTATAACAACTGCAACCAGAAATCACCAAGTCCCAACGCAAAATGCAAACCCCGGACAGCGATGGTGAAGTTTCCTCCAAAGAAACCACCCCAAGCGTCTCTCAGGAGAACCAGAGCCAGCATCAGCATCAGCACCAACATCAACATCAACCTGATGGCGTCAGCCCCCTAGATGCCGACAGCGACGTCAAGCTCTGGCTCCAATACACCGGCTTCTTCAACACCGAGCAGCGCTTTAAAGTCCTCGAAAGGTTCCGCAGACTCAAAGGCCTCGACGAGCAGCGCCTCAAGCTTCTCGAGGAGATTCGCACGTCTACAGAGCAATACGGGCCCCCTACTATTGCTTCGATTCCGCGGATGTTTCCTGCTTTCAAAGACCCGCCGCCAGCATTTTCGATGGCTATGGCTAGATTAAACGACGATAATGCCCTCTCGGGCTCCCAGTCGATGGCTTTTGCAAGCTCGAATGAAAACTATGGCTCTGATATTTCTTCAGTCAATAAAGGAGCTGATTTAGATACTTGGTCCACGACGTTTAGAAACGGATTGCCGTCCCGTCAAAGTAGTACCCAAAATGCTAAATCTTTCATTAAAGCTACTACATCCTCTAGTAATATCGATTCCCAGATTCAGGGAGTACAATCTCTCTCCTCGTCGGATCGGCCATTTGAAGCTGAAACTCGTCGTTTCAGCAACAGTCGGAGCATGACCTACACTCCCTCCAAACTGTTGTCGCTGGCTCCCAACCAAGGTAATCCATATACATCCAAACCCCTATTCAACACACCCCATCTTTCCCCCTCCTCTTCTTTTTCTCCTTTAATTCTAACGGCGTTCAACAGAAACAGCAGAATCGCGCTACTTTCTAGTCAAGTCCTTCAACTTTAAAAACGTCGACATGTCCCAGCGAGACGTAAGTACACACAAACTCAACACCACCAGCCAATTCCTCATGTTGACAATCAAAAACAGGGATTATGGATCACAAGTGCACGCAACGGCGCCATCTTCGCCAACGCCTTCAAGCACCACAAAAACGTCTTTCTCATCTTCTCCGTCAACAAATCCAAGGCCTTCCAAGGCTACGTAAGTTCATCAATCTCACAAAAATCCTCCTCACATCCTCACTCCTCAAGTCTCCTAACTAAACACACATCCCCCATTCAGGCTCGAATGACGTCCCCCCCAACAACCACCATCCCCCCTCCAAAATGGATGAACAACATCTCCTGGGAAGCCAGCCTGCCCTTCCGCATCCAATGGCTCAGCACCCATCGCACCGAGTTCTGGAAGTTCGGCAAGCTGAGGAACCCGCTCAACGACTGGAAACCCATCTTTGTCGGCAGAGACGGCCAGGAGTTCCCTGAGACGTGCGGCCGTAAGATGGTTTACGTCTTGGACCGGGGAGGGGTAAGAGAGAGGGGACGGAGCGGTGCCGATTCATGGAGAGCGCGGAAGGATTATGATGATGCTGACAAGGACGAGATGACAACTTGGGACCATGATGAAGTTGACAAGAACGAGTTGACAACTTGGCATCATCATAAAGCTGAGAAGGACGAGATGACAACTTGGAACCATCATTGTGAATGGTCGGAGGAGGGTGAAGACGTCCCTGTTAGCGAGGAATCCGAGACTACAGATGACATGCCACTGATCAAATATTGACTGACACTCGCATAAGAGAAAATATCGGATAGACTCAGGGGGGCTTGTCTTGTGGCCGACCGAGTTGCTTGTTCTCTATCAAGTTTTATTTATAAAGGCGGCTCATTAGGCTCGTCAGGGGCCATCCTGACTTATACCAACAGCGTCTCTATTAGTACCTATTAAACCAACAAGATAGATACCTAGAAAATAAAGCGAAATTGAAACCTCCATTACAGTCATTCCAATTTCAGCATGCAAAGACTCGAATACAATATCCAATCCACTGTGCTATTATTACCCGTGTATGCTCCTATTATTACATTCCAGCAAATTCCAGACACCAATTACTCCATTTGACACCAAAGAAACCCGCCTCTTTCAACCTAACTATAGTGCAAACACAATTTATTCCAATTTCTCAAGGACAGTCTGGTTTTAAAAAAAAAAAAACCCCCCTCAAGCAAGTCCTTCTTACAGCAGTCATAGCAAAAAGCCATTATTATCTGCTAGGTCTTTAGTCTCAATAGACCTCAACTAATAGTCATCTTCAGAGTCGCTATTATCGTGAATGGTAATCGCTCGCCATCGTCTATCAGTCAAATCTTGAGCAGCCGTGCCCTCGCTCTCAGGATCGACATAGCCTTCACCTCCAGCAAGACTTAGCGCAACCGGCAAAAATACCAGTGCGTGAAGGGCAGCAAAGACGACCAGGGCCAACCAAACTCGGAAGTAGTAGATTTCGAAAATCTTGGATCGCGTAAACGCAAGAACGCTGACGCCCAACAGCTTCGTAACGGTAATTCCAGAAAACACCGATCCGCCGACGTTGACCAGCGCTGTCCAAGCACGAGCATCTCGTCCATTAACGTTGAAGCTGTTCTCCATGACGGTGCGCGAGGGGAACATGAAGGCTCGGGCAATGTGCGCACAGAATTCAACCGAGATTCCGACGCAGATAATGAGATTCACCAGGGAAACAGCATTCAAGGAGACGTTGAACAGAACCATCGCACCCATGATGTCAACGACGCTCATTACAACCGTCAACGTCACAATGGCGGCTGTGAGAACAGAGCCCAAGAGGAACGAGGCAATAACAAAAATGGCGCCGACAGCAGCACCCAAAAGACCGGCAGTCAGCTGGATGATGCTAAGATATTGGTCGAAAAAGATGTAGAAAACGCTGTAAGGGAAAACATCCGCTCCAGTGGCCTTCGTGATGTCAGAAGCGATACGACGTGCAGAAGAGTAGGCTTTGATAAAGTCCTCCTGGCTACGAAGGCGTGTATGCGCGGTTCTGAAATGAGTGGCCTTGACGTGGGCAGACTCGTCATCCAGAACCACTGCATCTCCGTAGGAGGCTTGGCCACCCAGCGGGCAAACGTCATCAGTCTTTGCCGCAAGGAACTTTTTGAGATAGTGAATAAACTCGTCATTCTCGGGCATCCCGTAAAGAGAGGTGTTCCAAGCAGGTTGGCGGTCTGCAAAGCAGGTTGAGCCACGCTCAATGCAGCACTGCTCGTAGATGGGATTCAGCCAGAGGAAGAAATCATCGACCCAACTTGCCGTTGGAGACATGATGTATGAAATGTCAGATCGCTGCCTCTCAAGTTCCAGAGTGTTTGTCAGGGAGAATGGCTCGCAGGTGGTAAACCTTGAGCAGATTGCTTGCTGTTGTGGGCGTTGAGACGCATCAACTCCGCGGGTAACAAAATACACTGGGGGGCCAGTTTCCAGGTAGTCATAGAGGTCGTTGAAGTAGGGGATCAAGTAGGAGCCATCAGGAATGGCGACACGCTGATCCAGTCCAAGCTGGATACCTGGTAGCAAGGCGATGGCAGCTGACAAAAGACCGAGGAAGATGGCCACGACAGCGACCTTGGTCTGCCTTCGCAAAAGGGTTGGCGCATAAGTGTTCCTGATGAAGATTTGCAAGTAGCTCTCCTCGTCGGCATCAGCCACTCTTCCAGTTGCTGGCGGATAGCCATTGCTGCCATTAAGAGTGATTCTAGCTTTCTTAATCTGCCACCACGGCCAGAATTCGCAACGATGGTCTTCAACTCGCATCTGATTCAATGCCAAGAAGGACACAAACATGGTCATCTGGAGAACTGCATTGATGAGAACTGCACCAGCGGCATAAGCAGCAAAGTTTCGGACAGCAGGCATGCCAACAGCAGATCCAAGAGCAAACGCAAACGTCTCAGTCAAGGCTGAAAACAAGATAGAAGGTCCCATGCGGCCCAAAGCCCGGGCGACTCTCTCCTCCACCATCTGGTCTGGGAAATTAATGTTGACTCTTTCAAGCTCGTGGACAATAAGGAAGATGTTGTCAACACCGACAGCCAATACGATGAATGGAATGACTTCGACGATGATGAGCGTAGCTTTCAGACCAACCCAGGAGAAAAAACCAATGGACGCAGAGATGGACATGAGAACAATGATGATGCCGGCGAGACCCAGAGTGACTTTTGATTCGACAAGCAGCAGCGCCGGGTTTCCAAACAGGTGTTTCAGAGGTGTACCCAATGCCAGGCAGGCATAGATGAACATGACAATGTAGCTGATGACGACAATCTTAGCATCCGTGTTGGTAGACTTGTTGAGTTCCTGTTCAAGACTAATCTCCGTGGTAAAGGACAATCGAAGACCACGGTTCTTGGCCTCTTCTTGAGCTTGAAGGAGTCGATCACGGAGCGCATTCTCCCAATCAATGGCACGAGCCAGCGTATTGGAATTCTCGGGGGCGTTGTTGACAACCCAAGTGACGGTCATGGCTTGGGATTCAGCGACATCGTCGTCGTAGCCGCCCAGGATCATGGTTGGTTCAATGGGTTGTCCAAATGCAGGCCGACAGTCCACAGGAGATCTTGCGCAGCTGCGCAAGTCTTCCTTCCAGTAGTTGCGGTCGATGTCTCCTCCCTTTGAGTACCAATATTGACTAACAGACTGTATGACACAGGCATCACCAGTAGGCTTGAAGCAAACATCGCTAAGCGAGCTTCCATAGGTAGAACCCTGAAGTTTCTCCACGCTCTTTTCAACTTCTGTCCACCACTGCAAAGTCTCGTAGCTGAGAACCGGGCTAGGGCCAGAAGATTTGGTATCGTTAACCAGGAAAATCTTTTCGGCTCGGAAAAAAGGGCCAAAGTTGGAGTCAAAGTATTCCTTTTCTTGCGCAGCAGCCGAAGATGGACTGACCCAGAGTCGAGCAGGGTCTTGCTCAATATCGAATCGGAACCAACCAGCACTCAGGATACCGACAACTAGCAAGCTGATGCCTATGGTGAGGCCTGGAAACCGCGCGGCCGTGTCTCCCAAGTTACGAAATGCCTTGTCGCACTTGTCATTAAGCCAATACCGCTTTGTGGGCTGATCTCGCATAGCATCAGTAAGGATAGGCCCGCCCTCATCCTCGTCATCGCTGTGGGAAGATTCGTGCAGTAGACGAGTCCTTTCGACGCGGCGCTTGAGATATCTAAACCAAAAGATGTGACCAAAGACAGCAGTGAAAAGAGCGAGCAGCAAGACGCCATACGTAAAGATGGAGGCGAAAGAAAGACAGGGCAGCTTTCCCACTTTGCAAGATCCAGCCTCCTTAACATCCGGTAACGTAGGACATACTTCGGGGCAGTCGACACATACACATCGATAATTCGGATCCTCGTCATTGCATTTCTTGGGCTTCATCTCCTTCGGCTCCATGCCGGGCTCGTCGTACTTTTCCGGAAAGTTGATCTGGAAGGGGGAACCAACAAAGGGCTTCTTGTCGCCCAGGAACTTGAGCATGTCGTGATAATTCTTGGCTCCTCCACCGATCAAGTCCATGGCCCTACTGTTTGCACCTCCAAACTTGACCTCCTTGCAGCTGTCATAGAGTCCGGAACCATATTCTTCAGAGACCAGCTGGTCAAGCTCAGTAACGAGCAGCTTCCCACTCTTTTTTGCGGCGTCGGTAACGTTGATAAAGGTCGATTGATCGGGAGAGCAGGTAAACTTGCAAAACAGGTTGAAGAAGTTGGTCTTGCAGGCCGGGCAAGAACCGATGAGAGTCTTTGGAGTGCCCATTTCGCTTTTCAAAGCTTGGACCTTTTGATAGCCATTAGCATTAATTATCCATCAAAAAGAGGCACGCGACATACCTGTTCCATGTTACAGCAAACCGGCCCCTCGCCCCATTCGGCGCCGCACAGCTCAACCAGCTCCTTTCGAAGATCCTCTTCCGGATCGTGCGCAAGGCCATTGTCGACACACGGCAGCTCCTTGCCAAAGAGGCTCTGCTTGCCGCACTGGCCGCGAAAGGCACACCGGCCCAGTTCGTGCTTTGGCGTGAAGGACTCGGCGTGGGCGCTCAAGCCGAAAAGCAAGGCGGCAAGGCCCGATTGCAGCAGCGCCAGACGCATGGCGCCTCGTGGCCGAATGGCCATCAAAATGCGAGCTGGGACGAGCTTTCCCAGCGCCTCGTCTGTAACCGTAGAATCGAAGGTGTCGATCGAGCAGGATAACTTCGGTGTTGTTGTGATGTGATGATCGATGGTGTTGGTACGGATGATTGATTGCGTCACGGATGGAGAGTGACGGAGCGGTAGCGGTGGGTTGGTTGATATATGGAGTAGCGCAGGTGCAGGTGCTCTGTGCTCTGTGCTGTAGGTACCTGTAGCTTTGCTGACTGCCCGGTGGCTAGCGCAGTACGTACCTCGGGCTTGTACCAAAGGGATGGTGACGGCTGCCGCCTATTTCAGGCAAGGTACAGGCTGCAGCATTAGCGGTGCCCGGTGTACCTGATGCTGTTAAGAGCCCATGTCGTGTCAGTCATGGATGTCATATTATCGTGTCGTCAATGAAACGCAGCCTTTGTCTGAGCTCTTTTATCAAATCAAATCAAATCACGGCAGCTTTGCTCCGTACAAGTATGCAATAGACAGAGCACAGCATAAGCACAGCATAACAGCACAGCACAGCAACAGGTCAACATCACGATTCACTGACGTCACGAACAAGACACACCCAAAAAGGGAGCCATTTTCACAGCCATCGTCGTATCGTATTCAACTTGCCCATCCAATCCGAAACAACCCGCTGCCCAGCATCATTCAAGCCAAGCTCTTCTCTTTCCTGTCCCACTTCCACAACATTAATTCTGCGGTCTGGCTCTTCAGCCAAATATTGCGCGTCTTCATCCCATCTAGCCCGCTCCTTAAGCTCGACCCGAGCGATGCTGCGCCGCATTAAACTCGCCATTTCATCCGCCTGAGCCATGAACGTGTGTCTTGTGTCGTGAATTTTGGAACTTGATTTTTCTGGTTTCGTCTTTTTCTCTGGTGAATGTTGATGTAAATGTGACTGAGACGGTGCGTCATGTAAGAGCATTGTCTCAGGAATCTTGAGAGTCGATTGCCGCGGTGGAAACACAAGATACGATCTACGAGGCGTACCAGCCGTCTCCATCCCGAGAGCGCTCTTCTCTCCCTTCATGGCACTCACAACGCCTGCAAACTCAGCCGAAGCGTAAAACGACTCGGGTATAGCCAGTCCCGGGTTATGAAAGAAGAGACTCGGGCTCGCAAACGGGTCAAACAGATTAGCCGGCTCCTGGAACAGGGATACCAGTCTCCCATGCAGGGAGTCGAGTCGAGCATTACCGTTTGCACGCCGCATCGCCCTCATTGCGTCTCTGACGGACTTTGCGCCGAGGACTTTGTGGCCCGGGAGGAACATGGTCCAGTTGTAGATGCCGTTGTAGGTCGCGACGCCACGGACACAAAACGGTTTATGAGGGTGTGATTCTGTTAGGGAGAGAGACATGGCCAGGCTGGCGCCGAGATGAGAGCCGTAGACGTAGATGCTGCCTCGGCCATTGTCTGGCGGCATCAAAGCTTCAGCAATCCATTGGTAGGCAAATGCCACATCATGCATCGGCACAGGCCAGTCGGCAGTGTTGAGGAACTCTTCCTCGTCCTCCCGGCTGGCGGCATTGAGGCGCTCAGTCGTCCATCGGTAGTTGATACTGGCAACGGGCCAGTCATGCAGAAACTCTGGTAATTGCTTCACCCCATTGGCACTCTCAGGCAGCGGAGGCAAATGAACAATGAGGAACTTGGACGGTGAGAACTCATCAATGTTGTACAAGCTGCTGCAGGCGTTAGCGCGGTGTTGCTATGGTTTTGTTGGAGTTTTTGTTTAGGATGTGGATTTACAGACTCAATATCTACGGAGCCTCCAGAGCCGCACGTTACGGGGATTGTCTTCCGGATACGAGGGTGTGTTGATCTTAGCACGCTGAAGCATCGGCGATGAAGTGACGAAAACATGACAAGACGAGTGACGAGTTTGATGATCGGCGAGCTGCGTGTTTCGCATCAATCAAGAAAAGCGTCACATATGGCCTCCCGAGTGCTACCCTATACTCCGGGGTGGTAGAGTGGGGGAAAAGACGTTGCAGTTTGGCTTTGAATGTGGTAGGTTGAAATAAGGTAGATGTGCTTCACATATTTAGTGGATGAAGCTATTTTTTCTTGTGTCGCTGTCTTGGAATCACATGCCAAATGAATCACGATGTTGTGCAGTACCGTATTATTGTTGACTAGAGTATCATTAGCATTCATACGATAGCTCTGCCTAACAGCCTTAGTAGTCCAGTAGCAACACGACACGACGGGAGTTTTATATCGTGCCCCGTAAAAGGACCACTATTATTACAATTACAGGTGCTGCTAGTTCAATAATGCTGCCATCTCATCTGCATATTGTCCAAAATCCTCCTTATCGTGAGCCGTTAAAACCATCCGATACCAAAGGCACTGTTTCGTGCCATCATCAACATACACTGCCCAACCTGCTAGGGCCCATCATCTTCTTCCCAATTCACATGTTTTAAAAACACCTTCTTCACTCAATTGCATGCATACGAAGCGTTCATACTGTGTTAATTGGGCCGTATCTCTTTCTGATACAGTACAATGACGCTCTTGCGTCAATTCATCGTCTTTGGGACGGACAATGGTGGGTTACATTCCCCCTCCATCTCCAATTCTGCTTAATCACTTGGAACTTGGAGCACAAAGCACAAAAATAGAGTAATGTGATGAAATTAATCTACTGGCAAATGCTGACGCCAGCCAAGCCGGCATCGAGCGCTCATTACGCTTCGTCCAGGCCCTAGTTTCTCTCATCGCCACATATCCCGCCTTCCAAGTCGCCGCACAGCTCCATCTCACGTCGATCAACGTCCCACCCCCAGCGTCATTCCTGCTGCTGCGATCAAAGATCAACCTCACCAGACGCCTCTTGCGTTTCCTCCGGTTCTTGGACCAATTCAAGCTGGGGTGGGATGTTTATGCCTCTGGCAGACTGGATTTCGATGCATTGCTTGATGTGCTTTGCAAGACGTCCTTGGGCGTCTTTGGCATGCTCGAGACGGTAACTCTGCTGGATCTGCTGGAAATAGACCAGATGCAGATATTTGGACCCGAGCAAACTGCAAGCTTAAATTACCAAGCTCAATGGTTCTGGCTGGTGGCCTTGTGCATCTCTCTCTTCCGCTCTGCCACTAGATTATTGCGCATTCTTGGCAATCAAGTGGCCCCCAGTCCCTCGTCTACCAACGAGAAAGAGAAAGACGCGCAGAAGGAAAGTGAACATCAAGATAGAGATGAATCTGCTCCAAGGAAGCCAAATGAGAATCAGGTAGAAACAGGCGACAGACAGACAAAACCCGTGGAGCCTGTCTCGCCGCTGATCCTGAAGCTCATATCTGATGCCATGGACTTGCTTCTCCCAGCCTCTGCTGTTGGGCTGGTTCAAGTAGATTCTGAAGTGATTGCTGTTGCCATGATTATCAGCACAGCAATCACCGCCAACGATGTATGGGCTAAGTGCGGTAGGGATATGCGTCGTGATTAAGATGTATGCAATGCAACAGAGTAGTAGCAGCAACCTCGATAGATACAACAATTATACTCCCGCCAAAGGCTCATTGCTTGCTGCCTCGAGTTTCTCCGTGGGATTTTTTCTCTCCCACTCTTCTCTCTCCCGGACCATGTCCCGCTTGCACCACTTGATTGTAATCCCGCACCAGAGCGTGCACCATATAAACGGCACAGCCCAGCATACGCCATATGCGACGGTTGCCGGAATGGGATGGATCAAGGCTATAACGGTGAGGCCGGCAGCCAAGATGAGGGCAGGGATGGACCAGAACAGAGACTGGACGAATAGCATTCGCCGGAAGCGAGGGCTAGCAGTATAACGTGCTGCAAGCGCTTCTCGGTATGGCCGACCGGCGCCAGCGTTGACGGCGACGACATCTTCAATAAAATAATACACCCCTGGCAAGACCTGTGCAAAGAAAAAAAAAAAAGTCAGTAAGAGACGCTTGTAAGTACGAGACAGAGTATAGAGAGATATCATACCTTTTCGCCTTTGCCCGTAGAGCTCAGACGGAAGGGGGCACGCCAGTCCATAGCGTGGTACAGCGTAATCAGAAACAAAACACCGCCAATGCTGTACAAAATGGCCGGTGCCGGCATGCAAAGAACCCTGAGCCAGACCTCATGAGGTGCACTGCCCACGATGAAGAGCGCCGTGACGGCCGTGATGGTGAGGACCGACGTCCAGTTCAAGGTGTCAAAGCACCAGCGGCTGTTGGTGCCTAACGGGCGATAAAATCTCTCCTTCTTTATGAGACGCAGCGTTCGGATGCCGAATTCGACGTATGTTGGCCCGCCCCAGATGGTTGTGATGACGGCAAAGATGATCCAGCCGGGGACATGGCCTGCGTATCTCATTGCATAGTACAGCACAATCGGCACCACCGAGCCATCGATAACAACCATGATGGCGAAGAGAAAGAGTCTCCATCGCTTCCATCCGTGATGCCAGGTAAACGGCAGCTGAGGTAATAACTGGGGGTTGTTGCCGTAGTAATCCTGCAGAGTCCGATCTCGTCGCTTCCATTCCTTGCGCGTGCCAGCCCGCGAGTCGTAGTAAACATCTGATTCCTGCCGCAGCGCATACGAGAGACTTCGCCGGGGCGCGTCTGTGCGAGGGGATTCGGGGTTGACCTGCTGGCTTGCTCTTCGGGTGGCAGTCTCCATGGAGGACGCAAATGTGACGATGTTTGGCAGCGAGGCGGTGCCGTGATGGGACATGGCGATGCCGCCGTTGACGTTGGCGGGAGAGTCAGCGGCCTTTGCCTTTGCCTTTGCAGCAGCAGCGGCATTGTTTGGCAAATCCTCCGACATGGAGCGGACGGCCGCTGTGTCCTGATCTGCGCCCGGCATCGTGGGCAGCAGCGGTTATTCACACACGATGCGATCAGGGGAGGTTGAATTGGAGGTTATAAAAAAAGACAAATAAATAAACAATGAAGAAGAAAAAAAGCTAAATGGGAAAAAAGAAAACTACTGGCGATAAGAGTCCTTCATTTGGCTGGGCGGCGACGTGGGCGCCATTTCTTTAAGAAAAAAAAAACAACTTAATCCAAGGGAAACAGGAACAGGGTTGCCAAGAAAGCGTCGGGCAAC
This sequence comes from Trichoderma sp. IMV 00454, assembly GCA_001931985.1. NCBI lineage: Eukaryota > Fungi > Ascomycota > Sordariomycetes > Hypocreales > Hypocreaceae > Trichoderma > Trichoderma sp. IMV 00454. Next base: position 197,218 of record MSJK01000139.1, read on the forward strand.
GGACCTTGAAGGATGATGACGTTGTCACCTGAGAGTGCCGATAACAACGCTGAGATGATCCGGCTGAGCCGATGGCATAACTGACTGCTCCGTAACGGGTCAATTAAAACTTGCAGATGCGCATTCAACGAGGTGCACGCAGGAAAAATACTTCCGATGACTAATTTTGCTAAGAGAATTAATGCTCTTTTGGAGAGCCGCGACTCAACTAACTAATCAATGGAAGCTTTGAAAAAGGCTCCCTGTGCCATCTAGAACATGCTGTGCGAGTTACTGTAAACGGTCGGAGTGCTTAGGTGGGTGTCCCGGAATCATACAATGATACACACCACCAGCAAACCAGCCTCTAACCACTACTGTAATTATCCATGGATGTCGGTATCTGCTAAATACCGACTGTACCGTCGTATGCACCGGATATGCAGCTTACTTACTACTAAGGTATTAACCTGGCCTCAATCGTACATAGTACCAAGGTAGTTGTAAACTGCCCTAAAAAAAGAATGAATCCATGGATGACTGAACTTGGGGAACGCTAGAAGACACACTGAAGACCGTCTTCAGTTCTTCATTCCATTCTAATCGATGACCTCGGTTACCCCATACAGCGGCAATTCCTTAAACTGGAGCTTCCTAACGCTAACCGGTAGGCTTAACACAATTTCATCTCCATTCTAAGCCTTGCGCTGCGACTCTACCACATAACCGGGGCAAACCGAACCCATTACCCCATAATGTTGACATACCCTCCTGGCATCAACTCCCAACCCCGCAAAGTAGACTGTTGCTGTACAATCAGGATTGGAATTCTACTCTAATTGCAATCGGGAATTAAATAAAAAATACGCCACAAAGCCAGAATGACCCTGGGAGCCTCCGTCAGAGTATTGCCAAATGTATGTATAGCACAAGCTCCTCTTCCCTGTCCCTGTCCATGTCTATGCTTAATTCAACCTTGTCGTATTCACCAATCGCATCCAGGCCGCCAAGCGCGCGTCGAATCTTCTTCGAACAATCCAGTATACCCATCCTCCGTCATGCCCGTGCCACTCCAATCCGGGCTACCACCGCACCTCCATCACCCAGAACAAGAACATAGGCGGCCGCCGGTTCGCCACGCCTTCGAATGCCGACCTTAAGGAGTATGCCTTTGAGATGGCGGCTTCGTCCATTCGCTTCGGAGCTGGCGTGACCCAGGAGGTGGGTATGGACCTGAAGAACCTCGGCGCGAAGCGAGTGTGTGTCGTTACCGACCAGACTGTGAATCAATTGGATGCCATGAGACAAGTTCGAGAGAGCCTTGATCGCGAGGGCATCAACTTCAAGGTCTACTCCGACGTAAGGATAGAACCAAAGGATAGCTCGTAATTGCCCCCTCCCCCGCTGTGCCCATTCAACGTGTATTACACCAGCTTCTGCTGGTTGTTGTCTCCCTCACTCGACTAACGCATTCGTCAAAACTATTAGCATCAAGGACGCAATTGCATGGGCAAGGCCGTATGAGCCAGATGTTTTTCTCGCTGTCGGCGGAGGCTCCGTCATGGACACGGCCAAGCTGATGAACCTCTACACGGCGTACCCAGATGCAGATTTCTTGGACTTTGTCAATGCGCCACTGGGAAAGGGGCTCCCTATTGACAAGCCCATGAAGCCGCTGATTGCAGTCCCAACCACAGCGGGTACTGGTAGTGAGACCACGGGAACCGCCATCTTTGATCTCGTTTCCAAGAGAGCAAAGACAGGTGTTGCTCACCGGAATCTCAAGCCCACCCTTGGAATATGCGATCCGCTCAACACGCGGACCATGCCTGCTGCAGTCAAGGCCAGCTCCGGTCTAGACGTCCTGTGTCACTCTCTCGAGTCGTGGACAGCTATTCCCTACACCGAGCGAACACCTCGGCCCACAAACCCAATCCTTCGGCCAGCCTACCAGGGAGCCAATCCCATCTCAGACATCTTCTCCCTCAATGCGCTGAAGAGCACAGTCAAGTATCTCCCACGAGCCGTGAAAAATCCCGATGATTTCGAAGCACAGAGCGAAATGCTATTGGCGGCAACGCTAGCTGGAGTTGGCTTTGGCAATGCGGGTGTTCATTTATGCCACGGTGAGTGACTTGCTCCCACCATATTCCTAGCCAGCTGTTAAGCTAATTGCAACTCAGGCATGTCGTATCCCATCTCTGGCCAAAATCCAGGTTACAAGCACGCCGGCTATGAGATCCCGCACCCCATCATCCCACACGGCGTTTCCGTAGCAGTCTCTGCCCCCGCCGTCTTCCGATTCACGGCAGCTTCCAACCCAGAGAGACATCTCGTTGCGGCCGAGGCCTTTGGCGTCGACATTTCCAACGTGAAGAAGGAGAGTGCTGGTGAGGTCTTGGCTGAGGCACTGATGAAATTCCTCCAGGATTTGGGAGACCAGCCGAAAGGACTCAAGGATTTGGGCTTTGGTAGCGAGCACATTGATGCGCTTGTTGAAGGCACCATTCCCCAGGCTCGAGTGCTGAAGCTCGCCCCCAACCTTGCCACAGAATTGCAAGCTGAAAAGGAGCAGCTACGGGGGCTTTTCGAGGACGCCATGAGCTATTGATGTAGCATAAATTTTGTAGCAGACTATCGGAATTTGTCTGGGTTACTCGGTATCATCTTCCTTAGCATAGCAATCTGCTTCACAATGCTTAGCTTTCGAAGCTCTGGGGTTCCGCGCCTGTCGGTTCGCCGTGTACCGTTGGAGTAAACAACCGTATTGTCGGGTAGCACCTCGCCGCTCGCAATGACGGACAAGTGAGACACTGTACAGTTCTACATAGCATTAGCTTTGTATCCCAATAAACATCGTATCATAGTAGCCTGCTCTTCGTACTTTACCAATCTTGGCACCGCCTCCGATTTTGCTTCCAACTTGAATGACGCTGCCCTCGCCAATTTCCGTCCCTCCGGCTTCCACCACGGAACCTGCTTCGATGAGAACATAGTCGCCTAGGCTCACGCCACCAGTGCCCTTTTCGCGGCTATCTGGAGGAGCCCCGAGATGCACTCGTTCCTGAACAATGCACCGTCGCCCGACAAGAATGCTGCCGACGCTCGATTCGATGCGCGATCGGGGATGAACCACCGTCTCTGCCTGCATGGTGATTGAATGGCTGCCGAGAAGTACCGCATTGTCTGAAATCGTGAGCGATGTGGAAAAGTTGACAGGCGGTTTCGGACCGCTGCGGTCAACGGCCGGCAGGATGGAATGCCTTTTGCTCGAGCTCGACATGGTGCGATTTGTTGATATCGAGGGATGTTTGGAGTAGCTTCAAAGTAACTTGGTGGAGAGCTCAGCGTGGAATGTTGATTAGGGACCTTAAGCTATGCCTCAAACGCACTAGCGCTCGCCGTTGTGCCAAATGTCAAGACTGCTCTAGTACGGATTGGGCAATGCAAGCTCTCTCTGTTCTGTGCGGTACCTTCATGGTACTTCTTCGTCTTAAATGTAATACACGGGCTGCTGGGACGATGCAAATATCAAACCATTAACAACGTTTCCATTTATGAATTCTTCTAAAGAAATCTTCAAACTATTTACAAAACACAGAAACGCTCATCTATCAATAGCTTAATTGTCCTTTGGTACATCCAAGCTCGCTACTCCGCCCTCATACGAGGCAACATCATACTCCTCGGGGTATGTTTCTAGCAATTCCTTGAGCTGTCCCATTTGCTCCTTGAGGTCGGGTGTAAGACTTTCATAAACGTCCTCAAACATGGAGCCAATGGGCGGCTTCTTCTCTCGCTCTGCTTCGCTGAATCCCTTGAGAATTTCCTTCCTCAGGCTGTCTCTGGCCTCCTTCTCCTTGGCCTCGTCCCAGCATCCTTTGGCCTCCATCCACTTCCTTAGTCGAGTGATGGGGTTATCTCGTCGCTTCCAATCCTCGACCTCGACACGGGCTCGGTATGCAAACGAGTCGTCGGAAGTACTGTGATGAGAGACACGATATGTCATGGCTTCAATAAGCACTGGCTTGCCACCGTCCTGCAGTGCCATTTCTCGTGCCTTCTTTGTGGCTTCTCTGACCGCCCAGATGTCGTTTCCGTCAATTCGAATGGTATCAATTCCATAGCCAATTCCTCTGCTCGCAATGCCGTCTCCTCGGTACTGATCGAGAGTGGGTGTGGAAATGGCAAATCCGTTGTTGCGGCAGATGAAGACCACAGGACAAGAGCGTGTGGCGGCAATGTTCAGCGCGGCATGGAAATCACCCTCACTGGCAGCTCCCTCTCCGAAGAAGACCGCCGCTACTCGTGGCTTCGAGCTGGGATCTTGTAGTCTCTGTAGCTTCAAGGCATAAGCCGCCCCCGAAGCCTGCGGAAGCTGTGTAGCCAATGGTGAGGAGACAGTGTGCTGTGGCGGAAAGTGTTAGTCGTCATTTGCAGGGGTTGCATCCCGGGAGTGCTCACAATGTTCAACGGCTTGCATCCGTAGTGAATGGGCATGTTCCTGCCCCGGCCGTTGTCGTTCCTGTTGGCAAACAGCTGTGACATGAATTGTTCCGTCGTGAAGCCCCTCTCCTTGAATAGGCCCTGCTCGCGGTACTGGCAGAAGACGGGATCGTCCTTGTCCAGCACACTCGAGGTGCCAACGCTGACGGCCTCCTCGCCAGCGCTTACCATGTAAAAGCTTAGCCGGCCCTGTCTCTGAGCGTCGAACATGATGAGATCCATGATGGAGATGTACAGCATATCCTTGTACAGCTTGATGACGGCCTCGTCGCTGATGTCAGGGCTGAAGGAGGGGTCAACCACTTGGCCATTCTGGTCCACGACTCTGTACGTCGGCAGGGCTGTGTATGATTCGGGCGTCTCAAACTTGAGAGAGCTGGTGAAGGAGCTCTTGAGAGCGCCGGGGAACGACACAAATCCCGAATTGGGCCGTTGCGAGAGGCTTCCCGCACTCCGGATGGGATTGGAGATGACGGAGACGGACGGCTGAGCCAGTCTCCGGATGGAGGCCCTGCGAAGGACGCGCGAGTTGGCCTTGAGCGGATTCAACATTTTGGCAGCTGGAAGAAGGACAATCACAATCACAATCCAAGATCCAGCAAGATGACAGACCCCAACTTTTTTAATATAAGAAATCCGGGGATGGGCTCTGGTTCCCTTTGGTCGAGCTCGGGATAAGGCGCGAGTCTGCCGATAGAGAGCGGTCACAATTGAGCCGACAGAATCCGTCAGCGCTAACCCGGGGTTGGTTGTCCGAGGTTTCCAACTTGAGCACTAAGCCGGCCTCACGAGTGGCTGGAGGTGCTTTTATTATAGAAGAGACTGTCTCAATTCATCAAATGTCTATTTTGACGTTGTTAGATCATGAAAGTTAAGGGAGATGATGAGAGTTGCTCGGCTCTTGAATTTGGTGCTTGGTGCTTGCTTTGCCTTGTGTAATTTACCTCTACCTTAGTAGGTATAATGTACAAAGGCAGTATATCTCTTAATGCACCCAATCCTGCTTTATGTCAATATTTCTACACAATATTGGAATTTTTTCTATTTTCATTTTACTCTCAGTCGAAATAGTCTTGGCTTTGTAGATACTCGACATCTCGGGTGTGGATGCTGGGAGGGCAATTGGCAGCCAGGTGGTGGACCAGACAGAACACGCTCGATCAGCTGTCAAACACAATTGCTTGCGAATATTCCAACAAATTTATTTAATTTAATTTCATAACGATAATTCCATATCTTTTCTACCATTGTATGCGGAATCACAACCCCACGATGAGCATATCGCATCTCTGATTCTCCAGTTGAAGCCATCACCACACATCGCCAACCGCATCACCAGCAGCATCACACTACAACTTGCCGTCAAGATTATCAAAGCAACAACTAAAAAACACAATATTCTATCCATCACAAGCAATATTGTCATCTCTTTATCCTCATCTAATTCTCCTCCAAATGGCCCCTCCTGCAGTCAACTTGGTGATGCTCATCCTCGGCCTCTTCATCCTCATCGCCCTGATTGGCTGGTTTTTCCAAAAGAGTATCCACCACTTTGTCCAAGCTCTTGTCGCTCATCGCCAAGCCAACCAAGCCGGAACTCAACAAGACATTGAAGCGGAAGCGGCAGCAAAACTGTAGAAAGTCTTTTGGCAGGTTGTTGCAAACTCACAATTTCTTTTTGGCTTTATGGCATTGCTAATCTGAGAGTTTTAAAGGCTTTTGAACCAATTGAGCATCTCGCACAATTGGCATCTGGAATCTCTTGCTACCAGGGCAGAAGAGAAAATAATCTCATCTTCATCTGCTCAAGAGTGAGAAACAGCAATACACAGAGAGGAAAACAGGCCATTCCAGAATCAACAGCCTCCTTCACATACAAAGCAAAACTCTCAATCACCTCATCATACGCCATTCATCTCACTCAAGAGCCTAGAGAAAAAAAAACACAAACCATCGCCATGTCTGCTCCTTCACTGCTAAGAACCCGCGCAGGCCTGCTCCGGCCCACGGCTTTCATCTCTCACACAAACCGCCTCTTCTCTACCACACGCCAGTCTCGTGCTTCAGATCCAACACCCACAGCAAACCGCGCTACTCACTTTGGCTATGAAACCGTCACGGAATCCGTCAAACAGGAGCGAGTCGCCGAAGTCTTCACTAGCGTTGCCGAATCATACGATAAAATGAACGACTTGATGTCTCTAGGAGTTCACCGTCTGTGGAAGTAAGTCTTCCATTACTCTTCAACAGATTTCCATATGAAATGCCAAAGGATAAGTGCTAATGCCTCTCCTAGAGATCACTTCGTCTCCTCGCTAAACCCAGGAGCCACAAACCCCATCGGCACGCCCCAGCGCATCCTCGACGTCGCCGGAGGCACAGGCGACATCGCCTTTCGCATGCTCCAGCACGCCCATGTCAACAACGGCAACCCAAACGTCCACGTAACCATCTCCGACATCAACCCCGCCATGCTCGCCGTCGGCAAGCAGCGCTCCCTGTCTCTCCCAGCCTCGCACCAGTCTTCGCTCTCTTTCCTCGAGGCAAACGCCGAGGTCCTGCCGTCGACCATCAAGGACAACTCTCTTGACTTGTACACGGTTTGTTTTGGAATCCGCAACTTCTCTAATATGCCGGCTGCCCTGAAGGAGGCATACAGAGTCCTCAAGCCCGGCGGCATTTTTGCCTGCATGGAGTTTTCCAAGGTTGACAAGTATCCTATCTTCAATGCCATCTACAAGCAATGGTCTTTCAGTGCAATCCCGTTGATTGGCCAGTTAGTCGCAGGAGACCGCGATAGCTATCAATACCTTGTTGAAAGCATAGAGCGGTTTCCCTCCCAGACAGAGTTCCGGGACATGATTGCTGAGGCTGGATTCTCTATTGTTGGGAAGGGGTATGAGGATCTTACCGGTGGCGTGGCAGCTATTCACAAGGGCATCAAGCCTCTATGATTGTTCCCTATATGAGGGCGACCGCCCATGTATATTATCTTGCGGAGAGACCAATTACTGGCGCTCCGAAATAAAATAATAGAAATTATATGTAATCCTTCACGGTATCACTAGCGTACAGCTGGCCATCATTCATAAACAAAACACGTCGCATAAGAAATTTTTTGTGACCTAACTACTTGAGGTACCAATCGAAAGACGAAGGCTAATATTCTCAAGCCCGACACTTAATCCTCCCGGAAGCTCATGAGATACATATGTACACCATGAAAAGTTCTGGACCTTGCTCTCATACCTTCCAGAGCCTAACGCCAGATTGTCCCAAAGGAAAACCACGTGAATGAGATAAAATTCTCAAGGCTGGGCGCGCCTGAAAAAAACAAAAGAAGAGTGCCGCTACAGTGGCGAAGACAATCAGAGAACTCGATGCTCCTTGACCGCGTTTACTAATCGGCAGTAGGAGTCGAGGGTGCCGCTGCGGATGACACGCCTGAATCCCCCTTTAGACCTCCTCGTCCCCGAGATCCGCGGCCTCGCTCGCTACCTCGTCCTCCGCGTCCTCCGCGTCCTCCTCGCCGGTTGCTCTCGGAATCACTGGTTCCACCAGCACTGCGATATCCACTTGAAGCAGCACCGCCTCGTCCGCTGCCGCCCCAGGTTCCAGCATTGCCGCGGGTATTGAAAGGCTTGCCCTCTCGGTGGTGGAAGATCTTCACCAGAGGTTTTGATCGATCCTCTGTAGTTCGTGTCTTGACGGCTTCCGGTAGTCTGCCCATGGCTCCGTCGCGGTCCTCAATCGTTCTGAACTGGACAACCTTGTTTGAGCCACCCCATTTTTCAATCTTGAGAATCTTGGACTTGTCAGCCTCATCAAACAGATCGCGGCACTGCTCGTCCGTGTTGACATTCATAATGAACAGGCCAATGATATCAGATGCAGACGTCTTTGGGATTGGTGAGGTTGCTGGCTCAGGGGCGTTTGCAGATCCATTAATCGAAGCCGAAGCCTTTTCGACTTCTTTGTTAGCTGGAGCATTACCCGCAGTAGGCTGTGGAGTTGATCGGTTCGGTATCGTAGGGACGGGGGCAGCTGCAGCTGGCTTGGGCTGTTGAGCTGGTGGCGATTGTTTGGCGATTTGGGCAGGGGGGACAGCAGGAGAAGTCGCGCTTGCGGGGGGAGCAGCAGCAGCCGTTGTAGGAGCATTAGAGGACTGCTGCTTGGCTCCTCGGTGCGAAAAGTTGAATCCCTGAGCTCGCATCTCAGTTCCGATTCGTCCATCCTGGATTTCCAGTACCAGATAACCAAAAGCAGCATCGGCAAGGTTGAAATTCCACATATTCTTGAAAGCGCTTTCGTCAACTGCGCCCAAGGCGCCCTGGCCCACTGGACCTCCAAATGGGTTTCCGCCAGCAGCTGTTGTAGGCATCTTCTCTACAATTTGCAGGGCGTTCTTCAGTAGATTTTGCTGGGCCTCGTTCTGCTGGATAGCAGGCTCAACTTCTCCTCGAACGGTTTCCCAAACGTCATTGAACGAGGCTTTTGAGGCAGCGAGCTTCCCGCGGTAGTGATCCAACGTAGGATTGACGCTGAATTCGTTGTAAGAGCTTCCATACCTGAAGTGGAGTCCGGCCGAAATAGAAAAGTCCGCCTTCAGAGTAACAGAGAGCTGATTCAGTATACCCTCTCGGGCGGGAGAGGCGTGCGTAATAAAGACTCGAGTCTCGGTAGGATCGTAGACACGATGGGCAGTATCGACCAGCTCACCCATCTGCAGCAGGGTCGTCCACATGGTACCTTGTCCGCCCGCGATAGTGGTTCGACCCTCTCCATTATCGAATAATTTATGCATTACCACAGCGCCACCGAGACCGAGAAGTCGGAGCTTTACACCACCTACTTCCAGCAGCATGGAGCGGGCTTCGTCGATGATGTGGAGGTTGTGGACCTTGTACTCAGACGACCTGAACTTCTCAAGAACGCGAACATCCTCACAAGCACCCCAGACGGTATAGACTGGAACATCGAGCTTCAGCTCTCCACTGAGTAACAGAGGGAGTTCGGAAAGAGGCAGGTCGCTTGCAGAGAATCTGGATTTCACAGAGCCAGGGCCACCCTGCTGAATAGCCTTCTTGACTGGTTCAGAGATGAGTGGTGAGTACTGTGCTACGTGCTTCAGAGTCTTCTCCACAATCCGCTCCAGAGATGTGTGATCGTAGAATCCAAAGTCGCCAGTGTGGATGATGTGGTCAGCCTGAGCCTGTTTGGCAAGCTCGTTGAGTGATCGTAGGTTTCCTGGACGGGATGTCAGCGAATGTCATCCGTAACACGATGCCCGCAATATACCTCTAACGTCTGCAATGCAGAGAATCCTTATGGGTCCCGTCTGGATGATACGGCCTTGGTTGGGTAGGAGAGGCGCTGCTCCAGGCGATGGAAGGCTAGTCGCACCATTTTGTATGTAGCCAGGGGCATATGCTCGAGGCTGCAACCGTTAGCCAACTCAACGTCCAAACGAACAGCGCAGCAACAATCGTGGGTAGAGGGGCGTGTGGCGATGCGGGCGGCCATGTTTCGTCCCGCATTCCCAGTTTCCAAGTGGAAGGGTAGCATCAGGACATGAGGCAGATGCTACTAGAGCAGAAAAGACACGGCGAAATGCCTTCTGTGGTGTAGGAATCCAGAGGAACCCCGAACGGGCAGCTCCCCGATCTGCCACGAGAGCCAGGGTTGAGAGAGACCAGGAAGAGAACAGTGTGCACTTACGACAGCCATTCTTTAGAGAACAGGCGGATCGCAACTTTCAAAGATGGTCCGGTGGGTGATTTGCGTACGAGAGAAGATGCTCTCAAGGTAGAATATGGCGGGTATCGAAGATATGGCGAGTAGAAGAAGGACGGCAAGCCGCGAGTTGAAGGTGAATTTGGCTGCTCAAGAGCGAGAGTAACTATTGCTCCATAAAGGTCGGGTAGTGAGTGGCTACCTGAGACGCTGATTGGCAGCCTTGCCGCAGAGCAAGTTTGACGCTAAGCCAGTTGGAGGAGTAAAAAGCCGGAAACACAGTGGCATTTAGGCAAAAAGTATGTATTAAAAGGCAATTTTGGAAATTCCGTAAAACAAAATTTAATAGGATTTAATAGAGTGGCCTTGGGGATTGTTTTGTTGTTAAATGTCACATTTTATAATTTTTGCTTTGTTTACTCTGTGATTTTATACCACATCAAGTTTAAAATACATGGGATCTAAATACAAAAATACAGAATAATAAGACTATTTTATTAAACTCTATAATATCATCATGGTCTCTTGCTGTAGTTTAATATTGTAAAAGTCATATTATATAATCCCACCTAGCATATGGCTGCGTAAAATGGTTATCTTATCTAGATCTCAGCTATGGAGCTACAAGCTTTGAACCTCTCCCAAAGCAAACAAACTCTCGGAGACGCCTTTTCGACAGCCATTGACATGAAAACCCTACGAATGGGAACATGTTACGTCCATATCAGGCTGTTCCACGGAGTCTCCGATTAATCCTACGCCCCTGGGTTCTTACATCGCACGCAGCTTCTCTGAGTTCCGCCCTCCGGCTGAACGGGGCAAGGCCATCTTCCTCTGGGACTCAATGGAAACAGCGTCAAGGTCGCGATGCATATGTCCGCCATGCTAAAGTTCAGGGACTCAAGAGCAGAGCAGCTTTCAAGCTGTTGGAGGCAAGACTGCCCTGTTTTCACCTTTTTATTGTGCTTTCATAGTATTAATATGAACAAAGATCGACTCCAAGTACAAGCTCTTCAAGAAAGGTCAAACTGTAGTTGATCTAGTAAGTCATACATAAATCAGGCCATCAATCCAGATTGCAAGCCTCTAAACTTGTTCTCTTTTCTTCCAGGGATATGCACCCGGCAGTTGGTCACAAGTATGTCGTATCTTCGTACCCATGTCCAGCATCACCCTTCATATTCGAATAAGCTGGGAGATTCACATGTTCTTTGTAGGTTGCCGTTGATCGCACTCGACCTCATGGCCGTGTTATCGGTATCGATCTTATACCCGCTCAGCCTCCTCAGGGTGTTGCGGCGTTCCAAGGAGATTTCCTTTCCCCCATAGTTCAGAAACTCGTCAAGGAGTTTATTACCCAAAGTCACAGCGATAGACCTCCTAAAGCCGGAAGAGACGATGTTGATGAAGACGGCGATAATACTATCATCGACCAGCCGAGCTACATTGATCGAGAGAGACACTCAGCAGAGAGCACAGGCTCTCCGTCTGGTAGCACATCGGCAGAGTCGACCTCGAGAAATCTTGTGGATGTTCGTCAACCATGTCTTGTAACTGATAGCAATCATAGTTGTGTTCCGACGCTGACCTCGACATAGGTCGTGTTAAGTGATATGTCAGCACCATGGGAAAAAGCATCTGGATATAGTTCAAGGAGTTTAAGTAACCCTTATAACAGGCTGATGAACACGAGCGGCATTGCATCTCGAGATCATGCGGGCAGTATGGTAAGACTAAATTCCAAGACTCTATCAACGGAAAATGACAAGAACATAATTCTGACGGCATGCAGAACCTTTGCGAGGCTGCACTTCATTTTGCTAGCGACACACTCAAACCCGGCGGCCATCTTGTCTGTAAATTCTACACAGGAGCGATGGATAAATCATTGGAACAGCAGCTCAAAGTGCTCTTCTCAGAAGTGTACAGAGAGAAACCAGAATCATCTAGAGCAGTAAGCTTCGATCATATACATCCATACACGAGGCAGCATACTGATAACTGCCACAGGAAAGCAAGGAGGCGTATTTCGTTGCACTGTATAGAAAGGCCAAGGCTACTATTAATCACTAGAATAAACATACAAATATCATCACGATTCAATGCTACGATGAATTGGTCAAGCAGATCATCAATTTGGCCATGTCCAGGCACGAAATTTTTAGGTTCGAATGATATCAAGTCACGCCATCCCATTTAGGTCCCATACATAAAGCGAAAATCGAAGATAAAAAGTATCTCCACCCTGATGCTTGCCCATTTTTTCCAACCAAATTTAGACCTTGAAGCCACGAGAGCGTCTGCGACCACGAGCGCGCTCGAACTTGCGACCCTTGGACTCGACGAAGGGTTTCTGCAACACGGGTTAGTATTATTAAACGATTGCAAGTCCAAATATGGCGTACCTTGTGCTTGTGGGGACCGAAGCCGAAGTGCTTGACGGCCTCACGGCTGTTCTTGGGTCCACGGAGGATCAGGGTGTTGCTTCCGGTAGGAGCACGGAGAGCAAGCTGGTCCAGGGTGATGGCCTCACCACCAGCAGCGACAATGCGGGCACGGGCGGTGGCAGTGAAGCGGAGGGCGGCAACGGTGGCCTTGGGGAAGGTCAGGAGACGGTTGTCATCGGTGACGGTGCCGACGATGACGATGGTGCGCTTCTCCTCCTTGCCAAGGTTGGAAACAATGCGAGAGAGGGAAACGGGAGGGCGGTTGATCTTGGACATGAAAAGTCGTCGGAGAACAACCTTGTTGAAAGCGGCATCGGTTCGGCCTGGTTGTCGCAAAAAAACGTTAGTCGCTCAATGCAGCCAGCACGAAAGCTTTCGTGCCACAATCTTGGATTCCAACTTACGAGCCAGGAAGCGGTACAGCTTGACCAGGAGCTTCAAGTAGACATTGTCGCTCTTGGGGGCCTTGCGGTGAGTGCCCTTGACGTGGTGGCGGTCGAGATCGATACCTGGAAAATTGGAAAACCGTCGTCAGCCAGATGGTTCATGCTCAAAAATGGCAGCACATCTTGGTGAAAAGACGGCGCTCAAGTCGCAGCGAGATACACGAAGTATCATCACCACTCGCATACACAGGCTATATCAGTTTTTTTTTTCACGTACCCATGGCGACGGCTGTTGCTGAAAAGCTTGATGATGGGCTATTGTAAAGTCGACGATGGCCGTGAATATCAAGGTGAACTTTTCCCAGAAATTTCAGGGCTTGGGACTTCGATTGGGGCTCTGATTGGTCCGTTGCTGAGCTAGTGGCAGAGCGGTCAGCGAGGGCAATTAGGGTACGACTAGATGACTAAGAAACGGCGCCGCCACGAGCCAGCTAAACCAGCCAACTCTAGTGAGTGGGGCGTATCGATAAGCTAGTGCCATGTATTGCAACTTCGCCAACCAAGGCGCATACTGGAATCGAATGAATCCAAACCCTCCAGCTCGCATTCGTGGGTGTTGCTTACACTATATGGTATGGAGAGAAGATACGTCAACATGCAGGCACCCCAGCGGCCAATTGCAATCTCCAGCAATGAAGCCAGAGCCAATTACATTGTAGAACTCGTAAAGGGTTTAAGCACAGATAACCTGCAGTATTATAACGACATCAGGGACTACATCCTAGCCTTTAAGGATCGCCTCCACGAAATAGACCGCATGCAACTTGACTTTCCCCAGGAACTCGGCCAGTTATTCTTTTTCCAAAACCTAGGACCGTCCTTCTCAAATTTCCGATTTCGCATCGAAGCGCGCTACAAGGTAGCTGGCTGCGGCGATGGCCCCGAACTGACTCTCGATCAACTGATGGACAAGGCCGTAGTCGAGTGGGATTGCCTTGAGGCAGAGAAGAGGATGTCGCTACGCTCTGGCTACACGGCTCCAGGGAGGCCTACCAAGCGCCCTAACCGCGGAAATTCCCAAGGTCAACGCCGCAGGAGAGTCAGATCACGGAAAACAGGAGGCTATCAAGGATCAGTTTGGTGAGATCGATAGGCTAGCGACGTGTGTTGCAGATTCATCAACCAGAGCGCAAAGAGCGCATAATAGGCCATGGAGATTGAAGTCGCTAGACTGATTTGGCACCTCAGTGGTGTAGTAACAGTCTGGATCTGACGATGCTTTGCGCATGGCATGAAGCTCTCCGTTGGGTTAGCTACATAAAGGTCGTCATGTATATCTATCCATGTAATCGGCCATGTCAAAAGCATATCGCAGCTGTTTCAACGGCGCCTGATATTCTTTACTACCAACGTACATCCTCAAAAACTGCAATTTGTTCGGATTCGTGTTTCCGATAAAGACACAGATAGAATCCCAGATTTTTTTACATGAATCATACCCATTGCGGCAGCACGCGCGTACCATGACACCTGGTGAATTCGGAATGCGAATCACATAGCTATACTCAGCGCAATGCTTCTACTGACCACCACTGAGATCTCCAATGGTGGGGACTGCTCAATGGATGCAGCCTTCTCACTTATGACGTGCCTAATGCACGATACCTCGACTTTCTGTTCTTCTCAGCCATTTCATTTACATGAAAGGTGGCAGTGAGAATGGGTAACCGCCATTCTTGACCCGGAAAACGCTCAAGAGGAAGCTGTAGACGAGGAACAGTGTGATGCTCCAGACAACAACCGCAACTTGCTGAGTCTTGGAATCGGCCATACGAGGAACCTTGACAGCCAGAGTAATGGCGCAAAAGGAGAGTATTCCATCTATCACACAGTGCATTAGCTTTCTGAACAAAACGGCATAAAAGAGGTTTGTCTTACAGATGGCAGCAACGATCTGGGTTTCCAGGCCAAGTTGGCTCTGGAATCCGCCTGCAATGTAGCTAACTCCACCCTTACCATCTCCGACAATGTACGGCACTTTCCGGATGTGGTTGAACATGTGTCCGCTAGTGAAGAGAAGGATGGCGATCAGGCTGACGGAAGCCCAAATGTTGCGGTTCTGGATGATGGGCAGCACGTAGGAAGATGCGCTCACCAGCGCAGTGCCGACGCCAAGAACCAGAGTAATAGTCGAAGCCCATCGGAGCCAGTTAATTGGTCGCTTTACAGCGGGATGCGGTCTGTTGGGTAGTTGTCGGGAGAGCCAGGAATGAACCTGTTCAGCAGCTGGAGGCCTGTGATATGATTAGCATCAATGGCAATATGCAGTGTTGGAGCTTGTCGATTTACCCTGCTGTAAAGTCATATCGAGAGGGTTCTGGGGAGGTCGCGGCATGAGGTCCTACGGTAGGATTGAAGAGCATAAGCACCGGAGCTGTTTGAAGGCCAAGCTATGATACGAATTGATGCGTTAGCATGCCCATGAGGTTCATATCCATCCAATTGCAGCTTTACTACCCACCGAAATGAAGGTTTCGCGGCCATCAGCAAAATCCAAGGTGCCAAAGATCAATCGAGATTCTCCAGTCTTGTCGCCCTTAGTCCAGCTCTTTCCTAGAAGATCCCATTCGGGCTGAAACTCCTGACAAAGCTGGCAGCCAAATCTAGTTTCCAGAGCAGTGAGGAGAACAGCGACACTGTGGTTCCTCGGGGCGGTCGTCAGAGAGGCATAGGTGGCATCATTCAGCTTGATCGGAGATGAGCGCTGAGCCAGCTTATTGAATTCCTCATAGGCATCGGTCTGCGCCTTCTTTGCGAGGCTCCCGCCAATGAGCAGGAGCAAAGGTGCAATTGACGACAGGATGCGCATCTTTGCGGTTGTTTGCAGCTATTGTGTCAAACCGTCTAAGCACAGCTTGCGATGCGGCCAACTAAGCTGCCAAGTGTTGCTGCTGTGCTGTCACCAAAGCTGTCCCGTTTCATGATTATGTAACTCGATGGCTCTTGACCATATGGGGGCTAGCGCATGATGGTAGCACAAGGTAGCTTCTACTCTTAGCTACTCCAGGTACCGCACTTTAAGAGTAAGGTAGAAAGTATACTCTAGGTCCTTTGTACTCCTTTCGGCAGCTCCATTCCTGTCGCCAAGGTTGCTCCGACTCGGCAGCTAATTGTTAGCAGTTGAGAACTTGCATGTTTGCCTGTTGTTTACCATGTCAGCCGGCCTGAGCGAATCGGAGATGCAGCTGCGATAACGTAAAAGAGCGTTCTCGTCAATCGCCAGATTTACACGGCAGTTCATCTTGTCATCAGCGGTATTTCCATCATAATCACATATTCCTTTGCTCCTGGATGAGTGACAGCCATGAGCGCCGACTTGATTGAGGTAGCCATCCCCTTTATCGCCGATGCTTTGACGGTGTGCTGATGTGAAGCCTTTTCAGCGCACGACGCGTCTTCACGCTCTTGACCTTGAATATCAGCAGAACCGCCACAAAACCGACCTCATCAGCCGAGACGAAGATGCTCGTCGTCTGCAGCTGCGCGTGCTGCTGCTTCGAGATGAGAACACTCGGCTACAAGACAAGTGTGCCGCGAAGGATGAAGAAATAAAGGCTCTGTCACGAGATGGCGATCAATTGCGCGTCGAGCTTGATGAATTCAAGGCACAAAATGAGCCCAAGGATGCGCAGATTAAAGACGCCGCAATTGAGGCAGATGATCCGGCTGTAGGTCATATTCGGAACCATTACAATCGCAACCTCCTTGCTAATAATACAAAGGGGGAGACAAAATCAAGCGAAACGCATATGCGAGATTTGAGCAAGGCCTTGGATGAGAATAGGGCCCTTACGAAGGAACTGCAGCAGTTGCGACCAGAAATGGAGCTTTTAAAGCAGCAAGTGACGAATTACGAAAAGATGTTGTCTGAACAACGGAAGACGGAGCTCGCGAGCAAGAAACAGTCAAAGTCTAAGACGCCAAACGACGAAAGCGAAGACATGAGCGAACTTCGAGCAGCTTTGGACAAAGTCACAGAAAAGTTGGCTGAAGAAGAGAGGCAACGCGAAAACATCAAGTCAAATCATCGGAAGGAGCTGGAAGAATCAGAACGCCAGAACGATAAGCTGGAACAGAGAATATCAAAACTGGAAAAGAAGTTGAAAGATTCGCAAAAGGAGCTTCGCGATGTGCGGAAGGAACTCAAGGCACCTCAACCTAGCTCGAAAGAGGACGAATCAGAGGGCGGAAATACCAGTAACAACCAAGAAGCGACGACGAAAGCTCGGGCAAAAGATCAATCTCTAACAAATAAGGAGAGGCTGTCGCGCAGGAACAAGCGCACAATAGAGCAGGCGGCCGTGGGAGAAAAATCAACCTTTTCAATCACACCGCTCCTCAACAAGATAAAAGACACTACCACCAAAGAAACCAACGGCCTGGGACTGACGCTCGACGATGTGCTTGCACAACCCGGAGCTGATGATGCATCACCACTCGTGATGGCAAACAAATCATCTGATGCCAAGCCCATAATAGCACCAGATGCCGAACTGGAGACTACGACACCTTTACGGCCTCGAGAAAAGCTGAAATCAAAGAAGAAAGCAACTACTACTGCTGCTACAGCAACTGCAACCATAACAGCAGAGGATGAAGACCACTTGTCCAAACTCACCGCTTCAGTTCGGAAGATAGCACGTGTGAGGTCTGAAGACCCCAAAGACGAGGAGACATCTAAGGATGTCGACTCTGATGATACAGCACCTCCCAAAAGGAAAACGCTTCACGAAACTGCAACGACTGACCCTAGCTCTGTACTTGAGCACAAGAAGAGGAAGAGAAAACTTCTGAACAAGACTAACGATATCATACTAGAGGAAGATGAGACCGTAGGAGGAGTCCCACCCGTGGAAACACCACCGGCAGGTCGACCAAGAAGAATAAAATCCTCCGCGACAAGCGCTTTCAACTCGCAAACCGGCACCAAGCCCTTTTCACCTTTGAAACGACACAAACGAGGGGTTAACGCAAGCTTTCTGGCTTGATCAAGGCGTCCAACCCGTCATGAGTTTAGTACCCCCTCCCCCTGAAATCATCTGCAGCAAAAGCTGCGTGGCTAAAGGCATCTTTTTTTTCAAGGCGCCAAAGACAGCATAGCATATTATCAAGCATTGTGATTCTTCTGTGTAATTATTTGTTCTACCTAGGGTACAAAGTCATGGGATATAGAAGGAATGCAGTGCCCCTTTACTCCAGCGTGCCTTTTGTTTATTAGGACATACGTAAGTTGGTAGTTCTCAGTAGCAGAGAATCACTAGTAGCGTTCTCCAGACCCAGAAACCTGGACAGCACTTTAGCACTGCTGCACATCGGACAACTCAATGGCAGATCCTTGAAGCTCAGCCCAATGGAGTAATGGTTCGTCGAGAGGGAGGGGTTACACCAATGCTGCTCTTCTCTCTAATTATATATAAATCCCACTTCTTCTGGGTTCTCATCAACAGATACAAGATGATTCAAATTCACTTAAATTATATTCACAGCAGGCATTGTTAACAATAGCCTCGTTCTCTGAGAATCCATGCTGTCTGTTTGCTTGGGCTCATATCGTGATACGTACTTCTTCAAACGGCACCCCTCATACTGCATATTTGGTGGTGCTAAAATGCACTAGCAGATAACGGATTGATAGCCAAGATTTCCCACCTTACTAAGCAGCGGCAGCCAATCGCATCGCTCGGCCCTAATTTTTCGCCCACACAAAAAATTCACAATTTCAGCCAGCCCCAACCTCGAGAGCTTAACATTCGGCTTTACAGAAGAGAAGTGGTCTTCACCAGCTAAAACTCTCTTTCCTCACCCATCTCTTCAATCCTTTGCGCAGAGGCGAGGCTGTACACAATGGCTGAACAACTGATCCTCAAAGGTACCCTCGAGGGCCACGTACGATATTCCCCCCCATCGCTGCCGTTTCTCCAATTTCGATATAGGGACTGACAATTTTGATACAGAATGGCTGGGTTACCAGCTTGGCCACCTCAATGGAGAAGTACGATGGCCTTGCGATTCTCACGAGTACAGTCGATCCGTTGAACTAACAGGAAAACAGCCCCAACATGCTCCTGTCTGGTAGCCGAGACAAGACCCTGATCATCTGGAACCTCACACGCGACGAGACTCAATACGGATACCCCAAGCGATCCCTCCACGGCCACTCCCACATTGTGTCCGACTGTGTATGTTCCGCCCCTAGATGCCGATAATGATTAGGAAAAGAAGGATTGTGGGCTGATATTAGTTGTTTTGAACAGGTCATCTCCTCTGACGGTGCCTACGCCCTGTCTGCCTCTTGGGACAAGACCCTCCGTCTGTGGGAGCTCGCCACTGGCACCACCACCCGAAGATTCGTCGGCCACACCAACGATGTTCTCTCCGTCTCCTTCTCCGCCGACAACCGACAGATTGTCTCCGGCTCTCGTGACCGCACCATCAAGCTGTGGAACACCCTCGGTGACTGCAAGTACACCATCACCGACAAGGGCCACACTGAGTGGGTTTCCTGCGTCCGATTCAGCCCCAACCCCCAGAACCCCGTGATTGTTTCCAGCGGTTGGGACAAGTTGGTCAAGGTACGTGGTTTCCGTTTTTGCTCTGCGCTCTCTCCCTTATGACAACACACCATTTTTATGATGTACTGCAATTTCTCAAGTATTTGCTACTTCAGAGCCAGCAATGGCAATGAGACAAACTTTTTATCCACTTTGCCCTGAATTTGTTTTATTTTCTCTCCTTTTTTCTATAATGAGAGAAGGAGAGAAGAAGAAAACAGCACATATC
The DNA here is from genome assembly GCA_001931985.1 of Trichoderma sp. IMV 00454. Taxonomy (NCBI): domain Eukaryota; kingdom Fungi; phylum Ascomycota; class Sordariomycetes; order Hypocreales; family Hypocreaceae; genus Trichoderma; species Trichoderma sp. IMV 00454. The sequence goes on from MSJK01000139.1 coordinate 217,109, forward strand.
CATGATATATCCCCCGACTTGGCATGTTTAGCCCTTATTCTAACATACAACGTCAATAGGTTTGGGAGCTGTCCAGCTGCAAGCTGCAGACCGACCACATCGGCCACACCGGCTACATCAACACCGTCACCATCTCCCCCGATGGCTCTCTCTGCGCCTCCGGTGGCAAGGACGGTACCACCATGCTCTGGGACCTCAACGAGTCCAAGCACCTGTACTCCCTCAACGCCAACGACGAGATCCACGCCCTCGTCTTCTCCCCCAACCGATACTGGCTGTGCGCTGCCACCGCCAGCAGCATCATCATCTTCGACCTTGAGAAGAAGAGCAAGGTTGACGAGCTCAAGCCCGAGTTCACCTCCGTTGGCAAGAAGAGCCGGGAGCCCGAGTGTGTCAGCTTGGCCTGGTCTGCTGATGGCCAGACTCTGTTCGCTGGTTACACTGACAACATCATTCGTGCCTGGGGTGTCATGTCTCGGGCATAAATGTTTTTGTCTGTAGGTCGGGAGACAGAGAGAGGGGGTGAGCATGGCTTGGGACGTGGTGGAAATACAGGGCATATCGCATAGTTAGCTTCTTCCTCAAGATGTAACCGAGATAGGGGGCAACAGTTGTGTGTGAATGTAACCTGGCAGAGGGTTAAGAATTGCTGGCATCAGAAATACTGAAAAAAGGGTACTGGACACAATTCGCTTCTAATAAAGAAGATGGTTCTTAGCTCCTGTTTCTACTGAGTACAAGGGAAAAAGGAATACTAAAATTTCATACTGTTCAATGCAGTTGGGTCGAAATCGTGAATGCATGCATCGTGAGATGTCCTTGATTGTTCTATCTGTATGAATCCATCCCCCCATACTTATTAATAACTACGTAAACTGAAATGACACTGCGGGTATCATATAAAAAAAGACTGGCAGAATAGCCGTTATAAAGACTGCCTTTTGAGTTTTCCAATCCACCGGCTTTATACCTGGTGACGATTCAATCATTACGTGCTCCAACGCATCATAAAGCGTTTGGCTTCTTACCCAGGCGAGACACCTCTCGTCGGGAAAATTTGATATCAGCATTGACCAGCATGCTGTGGTCCGCAATGTCCACCTTGTCAGCGTGCTCTCTGAACCGGTCTCCCCCCATGAACCGTTTCATCGTTGACTCCCATAGCCGGAATCGCTCTTTGCCTTGGCTGTCGCGTTCGACCAGGGACTTGACTTCCTTTTGCTTGCGCATTTTCGAAGCGCGCACTAATCTTCGGAGAGCATCTTCGCCTAGCTGTGCGCTCTTCGCCGCATCTTCTCTGATTTGCTTAGAATCCTTTGTCCGCTTATCCGCTTGCGGCGTGAATCTGTACGTGTGTGTGCTAGGGAATCCGGGGAAAGACGCTGGTATGTATGGCTTGCTGTCCTTGTCCGGCTGGCCGCTGAGCTCGACGCCGAGAAGTGGGAGAGAGGTGAAGGTGTCGTCGGCGGTTACGACCGCAATGCCACGGTCGGTCGCATTGTGAGTGAAAATCTTGCTTTTAACGTGCGGTTTTAGAGATGAGAGCGGGATGTTGTGGTATTTTAGCATGCTCTCAAAGTCTGACGGGATGGGAGCTTCGCGACGTGACGATATGGCGAGTCGCTTGACTTCTTGGATGATGGAGTTCATATCTATAGAGATGGGCGCGTTAGCAGAAAGGAACGGATTGGCATAATACAGGAATTAAGTCATACACTGTTCAACCAATTCTGTGAAGCTCTCCATGGCCTCGGGACTGGCAGTATCAAACCCATCATGCGACAACACCATGGCAATAGATCGCTGAATACCAGTCCGGGCAAATTGGTGCACGGTTGGAGACATGGAAGCGACTGCTGAGAAAGATTCCTCATCTGCCCATTCTGAGAGAGCATCTTGCTGTATCTGAGCTTGATCCGTTCCGGATTGCTCCTCTTGGCCATCTCGCGACGCAAGTCTCGGCCGCTTTGGATCTGAATCGGGGGTAGTAGCAGAGACGCTGCGTTTACGCGACGCTGTGTCGGACATGATGGGCTTTTCGGCTAGCAAGAGGCGAGGATTGGATATGGCGAGTGTAACGGGATGGGTGAGTAGTGATGCAGGGAATTTGTTGGAGATGGTGATGGGATCTGAAGAGGAGCTCAGCTGCTGTGGTTGTCGCGCTGTAGAGCAGATGGATCTACAGCTAGAGAGGTGTTTGGGTGGTATTGTAGCAGCACGTGAAGCTGAGTGCCTATCGATAAGCCACCCGATTTATTGTGGGGGAATTGGAAAAGTTGTAGATGAATGCGAATAGAGGTAGTATAATGAGCTGTATGTTATGATGTTATAATAGTCCTGGGCCGGTTTTTATATATAGAATCATTGTTCAAACTGGTAGTAAACCATCCCATCACGTTACTGTGCCTCCATGCCGCTATTGCCCGTCATCAGCAGCGAAAAGTACGTGATTGGCGGGCTATACACGGAGCAACTTGGCATAGCCATTCCATCCGCTTTTAATTCGTACCAGAACCGACGATAACCCGAAGGTCAAGGCACACAAGCGCCAACACATAATCCAGCCCGTTCTGGTTCTGTTGATCCTTTTTCAAGTTGCATCTTTGGGTTTCGTTTTGCTCCAATTCAAGAGTTTTCCGTTTCTCCGAGGTTTCGAAAAGGGGCCATTGCTGCCGCCTATCTACTTTTTTTACTTTTTCATTCGTCGCGACAACTTGCTTTACTTGCAACGGGGTTGAAGTTGAACCGAGGGGCGACGGACCGACAGCGACCCTTTGAAAGGCAAAGGCTCACACGCCATCTTCAAACTTGCATCACCAGTTTCCGACGATTTCCTTGACGAAGCATGCCCCCTGCGTTTCCGGTTCCCAAGTCGCTCATTTACACCCATTCGTCGGCAGCGATCAAATACGACCGAAAGATATTCTAAACACAAGCGAACGCTGCGTGGGCCGTCAACCAATGCTGTCGCTTTGGCAGAGATCGGCTTAAAGCAACCCTTGAAGTTGAAACGCTACTTAGATTAGAGATCGAGTCGAGAGACCTTTTGACTCAATTGAGTCTCCCGCCATCATGTCAGCTGTACGCAGTGCCTTTGACTGATTACCACTACCCATGTGCTTTTTCGGCTGCTAATTGATTTGATTCTCGATAGTCCGTACCCGACGCGCTCAAGCCTTCGACTGGCACCAATTGGAATTTGCAATTCAGGGAAACCATCTCGCAGCCAGTGGTCGCCGCCTTCTGCGGTGGAGGTGTTGCCGGCGCTGTCTCCCGGACGGTAGTGTCGCCGCTGGAACGACTCAAGATCCTGATGCAGATTCAGAGTGCCGGGCGAGATGCCTACAAGCTGTCTGTCGGCCAGGCGCTGGGGAAGATGTGGAGGGAGGAAGGGTGGAGGGGCTTCATGAGAGGAAACGGGACAAACTGCATCCGCATTGTTCCCTACTCTGCTGTCCAGTTCAGCAGTTACAACTTTTACAAGAAGGTATGATTTCATTCCTTTGGCGGGAACAGCAAGCAGCGACATGCTATTCGCACCCGTTGTAGATCCAGGAGGGCTAACCACGAGGCGTAATCAGAACATCTTCGAGCCATATCTAGGAACTGACCTCAGCCCCTTTGCCCGCCTCGTTTGCGGTGGCCTTGCGGGCATAACCTCCGTCGTCTTCACCTATCCGCTCGACATTGTGCGAACGCGCTTATCCATCCAGTCAGCGAGCTTTGCAGAGCTAGGAACGAGGACGGGCAAACTGCCGGGAATGTGGGCGACTCTTGTCTCAATGTACAAGACTGAAGGTGGCATGTCGGCGCTGTATCGCGGCATCGTGCCAACTGTGGCCGGCGTGGCTCCCTATGTACGTCTTACTGCTTCTCGCTCCAACACGACATGCCGGAATATATTGAAATTAGACGCTGACAAGTCGATAGGTTGGTCTTAACTTTATGGTTTATGAGTCAATCCGCCAGGCATTCACGCCTGAAGGCGAGCAGAACCCTAGTGCTGTACGCAAACTGTTGGCGGGTGCCATTTCCGGCGCAGTTGCTCAGACGTGTACCTATCCATTGTAAGTCGTGTCTAGCTTGTGCCTTTACTCTGTGATTGATTCTCATGCTTACCGTCTATACACAGCGACGTACTACGAAGGCGTTTCCAGATCAACACCATGTCAGGCATGGGATACCAGTACAAATCCATATCAGATGCCGTCCGCGTCATTGTCCTCCAAGAGGGCGTCAAGGGGCTCTACAAGGGCATCGTCCCCAACCTGCTCAAAGTAGCCCCCAGCATGGCTTCAAGTTGGCTGAGCTTTGAGGTTACGCGTGATTTCCTGACAGATCTAAAACCGACCGCCGAGGAGAGTCGAAGTTTATAAGAAAGTCCTGTTTGGATTAGATGCATCATTGCTGCCTTATTTGTTTGTTTGTTTTATTTTACTTGTTTTTTTATTCCTTGTTCCCCCTTGTCATTTCTAGCATATAATATGTGTGTAAATATGAAGCAAAAATGGGTACATATAGATGGAGTCAAAACAAAGTCGTATAGATAAGGTACTGGGCTAGGTAGCATAAAATATCAAAAGCTCACGCTACGAGGATATATAATAGCTAGCTGCTTGGGATATATAATAATTTACAGCTTTTGAACAATCAAGTACTGCAGTCTGTCTGTTGGCTAAAGTAACAACAGTACTGTATATCGGACTCAAGTGGGTCGTCTGGATGCTTACAGTAAAGTCTCTAATTAATTCCTTAGCAATATTATATCACCCATACTATATCATACTACATTGCACTATACCAGATATTTACAAAGTACGTCAAAGCGTGTCGTGTGAATATTGGCCCTCAAGAGGTGAATCAAGCGCGCCGAGGCTGCTTCCCAGAGATCAATTCGAGGGTCAGGCAAGGGAACAAACAAGACGCTATGGCGATCGTGCTATAACATTCACCCACTCACCTTCTTTCTCCTCTTCACACTCACCCACTCACTATTCGTCATTCTTTCACAATCTCATTCCTTAACGCTCTTTTTTATCAACCAAATCGTGGGCTACTCAAATAGTCAACCCGTCGAGTTTTCATTTCCTGCTCACGCGTCTCCAGTCACGCGTCTTCATGTCATCACATTTAAAGACTTTTGCTAATCTCTTCACATCAGGGAGCTAGCTTTGGGTATTGCCTGGATACGCTCTCCACAGAAGTGTGTTGAAATTATACAACAAAACACCTTCATCATAATACCGGCTACTGTTTTCTCGCCGATGAATGAATGAATTAATGACTCACTCTCACACTTCAACCTTCTGGTGAATCATCATCATCATGATCCCAGATTCTCAATCAAGCGATGCTGCTCCGCAGCAAGGCAAAACATACCGCTCAACGCCCTCCGTCAAGCAAGTCCGTTTCCCCTTGAGACGCAGCAAAGTTCGTCGTGAGCAGGGCAAGGGCAAGGGCAAGGCAGCTCAGAGCCGGGAGAAGAACGCGTCATTGAAGCAGCAGACGTTGACGCAGATGGATTTTGTCTCATCGTTTAGCGAAGAGGTCACGCTTTCGGATAGTGACGATGAGTCAGATACGTCGCTTTCTGGCACAAACAAGCCGGTTATTCTCCCAAAAGGCTCTTCTAAAGCTCAGTCGAAGAATAAGAAAGAGGATGAGGAAATCATAAGAGAAACGCAGGTCATTCAGGACTCTTATGCCTCTCCAGATGACAACTTGTCGACCCAAGCCTCGCCCTTAAAGCTCCAGCCTATTCAACTACGAGATACATTAGTACTATCTCCCAGCCGCGTGAGATTCATGGAACCACAGGACACAGTCAAAGCTTCTCCACGTCGTCGCGCCCACTGGAGTAACGATCCAGGGGTGTCGAAAAGACTCAAGTCGTCTCAAGAAGACGATGTCCCATCTCCGACACGAGTCCGTTTTGTGTCCAAGGATGTGGATGACCGGGAGATTCCGGACTCTGATGAGGAATATGAAGAGCTGGAGGTGCTGGAAGAGGATGAAGTAGTACTTCAAGACACGTTTGCGACGGGCCACGAAACTCAGCTTGTCCTGGAGGAGCTTGCATCTCTGGAATATTCAGAACGAAACGAAGAGCAACGAGAACAGGGGCAAGGTGCAGTAACCAGCCAAGTACCAGCATCGACATCAACACCACATTCATCTACAGCCACTTTATCCGAAACTTCATCAAACAGCAAGCCGGTTCCTCCAATAGAAACTACGGATCGTCTACCAAAAATGAAAACATCATTACAATCCCCCACCATCTCACAATCACCAAACGCTACATCCGAGTCCCATCACTCAACAGATCTCAGTCAAAGACCACACAGTCAATTCTTCGAGTCTCAGCGCGTACCCCTTCACATCCTCCAATCATTCACCCCCGTATCCGCACGCACAGACATCCTCCTCCCCATCCCTTCCAAAGTCCTCAGCTCCCTCATCGATGGCTCCAAGCCACTCCTTCATCTACCTTATCGAGTACCCGAACTAGTCGCGCGGTTCTGGCTGCTCGACCAAGAAACCCTGCGCTACATGGCCTGCGTGCAGCCCGGCGAGCCCAGCGGCTCTGAATGGGACTATCACGTCGATCAGGTATACGAGCTCAACAACCCGGTAGAGGAGCGTGATATGCAAGAAGAAGGTTGGGTCACCGGACAGGTCCGGCGGTATATTTACTTGCCCCCAGCCATAGTGGGACAACTCCTATGGAATCTCCGATGCGCAACCTTTGACCGTACCGCGCAAGAAGAACATGACGATGGAAATTTAAACACCCAAGAGGAGAGCATCCCCGAGTCCAGTATGCCTTTACATCCACATCCAGCGGCCCATTCTCAAAGCCGCTCGAATAATCATGATACCGGCCAACCAAGCAGTTTGCTGTTTCAAGACCACGGAAGCTCTTTGGTCACTATCCCAGCAAATGCCGTCTTTGACTCCTCTCCACTGTTGACAAAGAGTCAGATGCTCTCCGACAGTCTACTTAGCGATGATGTTTGATAGCCTTTATATATTGGAATTTGAATAGCCATACGAAATGAATTGGATCATGATAATGTACTCAATTAACGTTCAAGTCTGTAGTTTTACCGCGGGTTTGGCAATGTGATTGCTCTGACCAAACCCCTATTCCTCTGTGTGCTGGAAATATTTCCCTGCTTTTCGCTACCATTACATGTGCATTCCTTCCTTGAGGCCTTTCATCACTTTGCAAAAAGCTCTCCGCCCAAGTCCATACATTTAATACCATCATTCGCAATATACTATTCGGTATTAATAGACTGATCCGTCCAACCACGCCGTCTAAGTAACTAACCACCTATGCTTTCATTCCATCATGCTGCATCAAGTCCCACGGCTCGACTATCAACAGCTCATGACAAATGAAAGGCTCCCTGCCCTTCCCTGATTGCAGTGTACAGCTGCTTTTTGAGGATATCCATGGTAGTGTAATCTGGAAGCTTTAGATAATTCACGCACGTCATGACGCTCGGAAGGTAAGCGTCTGAGGTGTACGGAGGCTCGCTAGGTTTACAAACAACAGTAAACATCGGAGTTAAGCTTTTAAACCCTGGTATACAAGTAAGTACATGTTCCGATACATCCCACGATCAGGGAAATACTTACCGCCAATGGGAAGCTTTGGGCTGCCCGTAGTAAACTGTAGGAAATCTCGTCGTTGTTTGAGATCAAGTTCGCTCATAGTTTGCAGTAAGTTCTTGACGCTTCGGCTGTCCATGTTGTAGCCATGGTCGGCCTTGATCGAATCCATAAGGGCTAGATCAATAAAGTCAGCTATGTTCATTTCCATAAGACATTCCAAGAGTAAACTCACTCTCAAGACTCCAGTCCTCTTCTACTCGGCCAAACAACGAAACCAATTCGTCTGGCGTAAAGGCTCTTAGTGCCGTGTAAGGGAAAACTTGCGAGAAGCCAGTGCGGAAGGCATCAATCTGACGTTTGACGCCAGATCCCAAAGTCATGTCAATAACTTTTTCCAAGTATAAATCAACATTCTCAATGGTGACTCGCTTAAGAGAGCCGTGCTCTTGGAGCTCAATATCTGGATAGCCAGGCAGGGTAAAATCGAGACAGAGGTCCTCTAGCCTCATATTGTCAATCATAATTCCCTCAGTATCTGCCACTTTCTGCGCAGGCGTGCGGGCTGGATCTTCGTCAATTTCCTTCTTGGCCAGCACGAACTTTTTGATCGTAATGAGTGAGCGAGCAAGACCAGGATCGACAATCTTGACTGCTCCTAGAGATGGCTTAACACCAGTCAAAGAGGCATCTCCGATTCTGAAAAATATTGGGTTCAAATGGATATCAATGATACGGGAGTCAATCATTGACCGAGCCACAAATTTTCCGAGAGCTTTAAACATGTGAAGAATGCGCTCTCCATTCGGTGTGGTCGCCTCCTCAGCACTGAGTGGGCGAGGGAATAGTCCTGTCTGGCCGGTCACAAACTCATCTGACCCAGCAGAGTCGACTTCGCGCCAAAGCTTGAGCTTCTTCTTGGAGAATTCCTTCGACACTGTAGAGTAGAACTCAAGAGTTGGGCCCAAGCCAGTGCCAACTTCCTCGAAATACTCCACCTCTAGTATGCTTTGAGAAGCGCCGTACAGTTCCATAACTTTCAAAGCGGATTCGAGAATCTTAAGTCGGGAAATTCGCACCTTTTGGCGCTGGAGGCGGCCCAAGAATGGCCGCTCGTTGGAGCGGTCTCGCCGGTTATCATCCGTGGAGTGCGCATTCTGCCAACGAGCCATTGACCTAGCATATCCAAAGGATGTCGACTGGAGAAAGAGGTGTCGCGTCTCAAAGGGGAATAAAAAGGGGTAAAGGCGTGCTAGGTCTTCAGACCAGCTTGGCAAACAGCTGCTTGCGACAATCAATGGCTCCTCAAGCTGACGGTTGAGCTTAGCCGTAAGCTTTGTGTTCACAAACTGAGACAACGGCTCAACGCGCAGGCCAATGAGGCTATTCCGATTCTCGACCAAAACATCTTCTATGTTGGCATTGAGGTCATGAAGGATGTTGAGAAGTTGCAAAATGGAAGCGGTGATTGGATGCTTCGCCAGTGAAGCCGCCATTCCCTTATCTATTTCTCCATCGACTTCGGCATTGAAGCTAGTCGCCCGGGACTCCGCAGGGGGCTGCCCAGAAACTCTTCGGAACTTGATGGGATGCGTCGAAGACCAGATGTTTTTATTACCATGGTCATTCGCAGAAGATGTCGACATGTGAACGGCGCGGTAAATGGTTGTCTCATTCGGAATAACCTTGCCATCTAGAGTGAACTCAATATGCCAATCCTGAGGGATAGTCTGAAGTATAGAGGCGTAAGAAGCATGGCGTGATGAAGGGTGGGGTGCTGCATGAGCACTGTTCCTATACAGTACCCGATCATAGCCATGAAGATTTGCTCCGGGCGGTGTCGCAACTCTAGAGTTATCTTCCTTTCGAGTCAAAATAGTGTTCTCAGCAGCGACTTCCAGATTGACAGCAGAAGTATCCGCCTCTCCCTTCTCCCCAATGTCTTCGTCGAGCTCACCGACAATGGCATCAAGAGCAGTACTATCACCAGCGTCATCGTCATCGTCATCGGTGAGTTGCTTCTCGTCCGCACACTCCAAGGTAGGCTGCGGCGCTTTGTCTTCATCGGGAGGACGAGTCGGGGGAGTTGTTACATCTGCTGGTGATCTGAAGAGCCTAGAAGACCGCCGTAAGGATCCTTTGTCGTTAGAGGGTCCGGCAAGTGGTGGCGCGCCAGACATCTCGGCTGATTTACTGTTGATGTTTCCAGAGAATCTAGAGCCCGAAGACGCAGAAGATGTTGGTGGCAAGGGTGGCTGTTGCGTAGTCCCAGGCAGAGCGGGAGGCTGCTCAGTTAGACCGGCGCCTGCTGTAAGATTCTGGGATAAGCCAGAGCTGGCTATAGCCGCAAGAGCCCTAGAAAGTCCATCCCTTCGGGAGATCCTTGGCCGCTCTGCTAAGCTAATTCTTGGGCGAAGATAATCGTCCAGAGACTTGAACGTCGCAATTGCGTGAATGGACACCATGATGTTTCGATAGGGGCGCGGAATCGATAATTCATCGTCCGCGACGAGCCTCAGTTTAAGTTGCTTGCCCAGCATTGAGGCCGGACTGCTGCGATTGCCCTCAAAGCTGTTTTGATGAACTGTGATAACTTCAAAATGCTCTGACCTACTGAGCAGATCTTGTAGCTTATGAATCAGCACACTAAATGGCGTGGCTTGTGATTCAATGACGCCAGTTCTAGATCTAGATTTCGTTGGGGGACTCATGAAAACTTCCAAGAAGCTTGCCTGGGCAGAGTGCGCCAGCGCTTCGTCGGGATTGCTGAAAACTGCGAGGAGCACCCTTACCATGCCAGAGGCTAGGAGCTCTGCGCTAGTAATGCTTTCCAGGATATCGGAGTCAAAGTAAGACGAAAGCTTTGTAAAGAGCATTCGTCCAGTTTCCGGAGACAGTGTTTTGGATGTTCGAGTCAAATAGAAGGCCTCGAGCTCATCTGCTAGATGAGATAAAGTCTCGAGTATCTGTGTGGCCTGCGTTCGCATGTCTTGGCTGCGATCGTCTTTTTCGTGGGCCTCTAGGAATTTTTTGGCGATGACGACGATACGGGATTTCATTAGTTGGACATTGGAGACGTAAGGAAGAGATGCGGCATCCAAGGACATTGACGAGCCACGAGAACTGGCTGGCGATGCGTCACTAGCGTTGAGCTCGTTATCGACATCCTCATCATCGCCACCAGAAGAGTGGTGCTCATGAGCAGCGCCTTCGTCCTCAGCCTCTTCGTCTTCATTGTCATTGTCGTCAGATTCATGATCTGATGACGGCGCGCTACTATCGCCAGCATCAGGCAAGCTCAGCCTTCGAGACCCGTTCTTCAATTTGGAAGGATCCTCCTTTATGCCGGGCTGGCCATCATCCAAGGCTAATTTTTGTATCTCAAATATCACGCCCTCGCGATAAAGCTGGTATCGATAAACGCTGTCAAGGCGAGTAAGGAGTAACTCAGTCGCTTGAAGACCTAAAATAACCAGGGAAGGATGATCTTCTTGTGACAGAATTGAAGCCAAAAAGGATGCATAAGGTACTGGCGCCAATGCCTCCGCAAGTAGGCCCTCGTCCAAGTTGGAGAGCATCTTTATCTGGGCAGTCAGGACTTTCTGGCGCACGCTCAGGTTGATTGTGCTGGAGAAGGCATCCGTTAATGTTGGGAATATGATGAGCACGAAACGGCGAACTTGGTCCTTGCAGTCCTCCAAAAGCTCAAGGCGGCGGTCGTTGTGATTCTGATTGCTTCTGCCGCTCAAGGATGACGGCGTAATGGGCTCAATCGCATCGTGCAGCTCCGTGAAGTCTCCCACGGCAACCCCTGCATTGCGAGGCAAACCCGGAAGCAGCTCGCATATGACATTGAGAGCTTCCACAATCTGCTCGCGAGGTCGATGAATAAGCGCCTGCATGACAATGACACTGTCCAGCTTGGATGCTACATCTTCGGTCCCTGTTGGAGGAGAGACGCCCGTCAAGATCTGATAGAGCGTCTCCACCACATTTAATTTGAACAGCTCAGAAGAGAGTCTGGGACTGGCCCTGGCGGTGAAGGCTAGCACGCGGAGGAACTGTGTATGGATATTAGGCCCAATGAGATTGGTGGTCCCCGGGACGAGAAGGCGTAGTATTGCGCGTAAAAGGTCAACGCTAACCAACTCTTCGAGCTTCGATGGGTGATACTTGAAGCTTTCAGCGATGCCAGAAACACACAGGGAAGCTTGCTCCACAACTCGTTGGTCGTTACTGTTAAGGACATTCAGGAGGGTTGGCATAACATCTTTAACCACAGGGAACGAGTCGTCGGGGATGTTCCGACAGCAATTGGCGGCAGTGGTCACAGCTGTTCGCTGCGTGCTGGTTGCAAAGAAGTCAAGGTAGGATAGGCACGCTGTAAGCCCCCCTTCTCGAACGATACTAGAAGGATATTCGGTTGAGATCTTCTCAAGCGTACTCAGAGCTTGCTCGGCGAGGTCTATGAATGAGATTTCAAGCAGCTTTTGGCAGAGAACTGGGACGGCATTTCCATACACAACATTAGCAATGCTTGCGGGTAGAGCTTCCATGAGGTTCGCAAGGCAGCGACAGGCCAAGAGCATGATCTCTGGGCTCTCTTCCTTGGACATGAGCTGAACGAGCTCTTTGACGAAGGCGTCAGGAGAAAAGTGACCCGAGAGATTATCTTCATTAGACACTAGAAAAATCTCGGACAGCTCTTGCAGAGCGATTACCTGGACAGACGAATCTTCACTACGTAGACTTGCAAGAAGTTCCCGAAGTCGACTAGACAAGCCGGTCATCATGCCTGTCAAAGCCCGCAAGGTGCTAGAAAGGCCGGAGTCATGGTCTCCTGGGCCGCCGTAAGCGCCAAAGGGATCGTCTTCGTTCTCGTCGTCGTCTTCATCGTCATCATCGTCGTCTTCGTCCTCGTTTTCGTTGTCATGATCATTTTCATGTTCGTCCTCGTCTTCCTCTTCGTCCTCTTCGTCTTCATCGTCGTCGTTGAATGAAGCATGTTCGATGGAGGTTGTGCCGCCGTCTCTACTCAAGTCATCGTCCTCTCCATGACCGTCGCCTTTGCCAGTCTTTGAGGATTGTGCATCTTCCCTATGAGGTGATGAAGAAGAAAAATGATCCTTGTCATCGCCCATGCCGGTCATAATGGCATCCTGATCGGAAGCATTGCCTGTGAATAGTTGTGAATCTCGACTTGCAGGCATCGAAGTTACGGTGGCTTCATAGAGCGAGTTAGCAAGGAAGCCAGATGCTGTGAGATGTAGAGGCAGACCTTGGGACTGGTTAGAAGTTCGCTTGCTTCGAGCTGATCTTCGGCTACCAGTATTAGAACTGGGAGACGTATCCATGGCGGCGGCTACAGCAGGCACCCTGCTCTCAGAGATTAGCGGCATGTCCAAGGGAAACGAGCTTCTGACTAACTCGGCGCCATCCATATCCGCTGCAGCCCTCCCCTTCCGCGGCAAGGATGAGTGGGATGAATTAGGTACGGTTTCTGGTGGTGGTGGCGGGACAGCAGCTTCAGGAATCTTTTGTCTCTTGGACCGTCGAACCGAAGAGCTAGGTTGGGGTCCGGTCGCAAGATTCTTCTCCGCGCTCGAAACTTTTCGCTTCCGGGACGACGACGACGGTGGTGGGGGAGCAGTTGGAGGCGAGGACTCTGATGAGGCAGCAGGAGCTCGAGCCGCCTGGCTCGCTGCTTGGCGGGCGGAAGATCTGGTTATTCTGGGAGACATGAGAAACTTGCCGACAAGACTGCTTGCTCGTGCCCAAGGTGCAGACAAAGAATGGGTTTGGTTTGGGGGTGGGGAGATGCGGGGAGGAAGAGAAGAGTTGAGAGAAGAAGTTGAGGATGAGGATGCTGCCCCAACGGCGATATCGCAGCTAAGAGATGACCTTGCGCCAGGGTAGAGATGGAAGCGGTGCTTGTCGAGGGTGTGAAGGAACAGCGGCTTTCTTTTTGTCTTTGGCCTGAGGCAGAGTGAATAGATGCGGCACTGGCTGGTCTATGCTGGGGTGAGGTGATGCGAGGTAAGGCGAGGCCAGGCGAGGTGACGGGAAATGGAGGCTCCGGCATGCAGAGCAAGTACCTCATCCACCACGGCACTACCGGTGGCAGTACTTTGGCGTGCAGAGGCAAGAGTTAAGAGTTTGAAAGGGCCAGAGCTTTGCAGTTGGGCGATAATGATAGATGTCCAATCAAAGCAGATCAAATCAAATCAAAAATCAAAAATCAAATCAGTGCTTCCAGGAAGGGCGATCAATGCGCCAGTCAAAGGGAGGGCCAGCAGTGCGGCCTTCAGCTGTAACATCAACTGTAGCCAAGCTTCATACCTTTGGACAGTGGCCGCTACAGGCCTCGCGGCAGCAGATACAGCGGTTGAAGCAGCGGTGGGATTGGGCGAGGGCGTGGGCGTGGGTGAGGCCGCGGGAAGTCGCACTTCGTGGTCGGTTGCCGTTGTTTGTTCTGCCATGCCCAAACTACGCCATCAGGAGGGCAAGCACGAGCTTAGTAGGCAGGAAGCACGAGAATAGATAAGACGGGAGAGGATGATAAGGTCGGGTGCGATAAGAGAGACACAGGACAAGAATAGAGTAGAGTAGAGTAGACAAGAACAAGAACAAGGACAAGAAACGAGTAATAACTGAGTGCAGCAACGGGCGGTTTAGGTAGGTTTAGGTGTCGAGATGGAGTTGGAGATGGAATCGGAGCCCAGCAGAGCAGACGCGCGCCGCTTGTTGGCGATGCACCGACTTGCTCCTCATCTGAGACGCAGAGTGTCGAGTCGCTGCGTGAGCGACCAGAGCAGAGGAGCCACAGAATCAATCAGCAAAGACTGGAGGTCAATCAATACTGGTTCACTGGTGCTGGAACTGGAACTGGAACTGGTGCTGGCTGCCCACTCAGAGCATTGCAAGGTCCGAGCCGAGAGTGATGGAATCGAATCGAGCCTGTACTCGTATGTAGCACTAAGTAAGTTTGCTATCCGCTTGGGGAGCCTTCGGATGGTGGGGCCATTAGTCATTATGAGAGATATTCAACTGTTAGAGCTGTTTGTTAGTAAGGCGCCGGCTTTGAGTGTCACTGTCACTGATGTGATCCATGGGCCGAAAGGCGGGCTGTGGCTACACGCGGTACTAAGTCGGTACTAAAAAGCTTAAAATCCAGTGTGATGCTTTCAACCACATGGACGATACATAACCGATAGTTGATGCTCTACATACACAGACATATATCCAGTATTAAAGATATCGTAGCTTAGTAAAGAAAAGAATCATTATAGTAGGCCATTGCAAACATCTCTCAGCTTACAAGGCGTCTGTCCAACCACGACACGTACCTTGATAGATAAGATACAAACTTCCAACAAATGGTCGATGTCCACCCCCTCAAGCCACCACTTTACCTTATTTCGATAGCCTCCCCCATGCAAAAACGACAGATAAAAAGCCCTACCTTGTCACTGTTCATCCATCAATCCAGAGACAGCTGCATGCTCGTACATTAGCACCATGCGCATACCTTGGCAGCAGCTTAGTCAGGATGCAGCACACTCACATGCACATGGGCTCATTAGCTCCGTTGCATCCTTTTTCACATTTGATCTATCGGTGTGAATATCCAGCGCTGTGCAGCTTTACCCTGGAGGGGTGCAGCGGGGAGACGGTGGGGCTAGCTCAGGTGCCCCTTTTACTGCTCCCCCAAGCTCGCCTGTATATCTATCGATAGAATACTCCTTTGCTGGATCAAATCTTTTCCATGTTCTTCTCGCGTCCTGGGAGACCCTGAAATATTGAAAACTCATCGCTAGAGGTCGGGGCGGGCTCGTTTTCATTCCATCTACGCGACCACGATATACGCATGTTATGACCATATACGGATAGACCGACAGACATTCAACGACAGCATCAGTTAACTTTAAAGGCGCTTGTTCCCAAGGTAGGTCTGTGTGCCCGCGCTGAATATCGACGGAACCGTGTTAACGCGTTTGTCCAGCGCTATATAATTCATTACTACAATGCCTGAGAGCGAAGTTTCCGCTCCCCCCAAGGCTGAGGCGGCAGAGTCGCATGTTGCCGACAAAACTAGCCCTACACAGAGAGCCACACCCCGCTATGCCAGCGCAACGGCTACTTCGACAGTAGCCAGGACTTCTGTCGGCCCCGGTGCTCGATCTCCCGCCTTGAACAAGACGCACACTCGCGCATCCCCCTCGGTACATCGATCTACTGCCTCCACGTCCGGGCTGGGACATCGAAGCGGTGCCAGCGTCGGTGCGGGCGACGATGCCGTCAAATCTACATCGCGAAGAGAGAGCACCGTGGGTTCAGCAGAGAAAAAGGCCGGTGCGACATCCACTACCGCGACCGCCCGTCGATCTACCGTTGGTGTTGGTGCGGCAAGTCCTAAACCCACTGTTGGTCAACGGACCAAGCCGAGCGGGAGCTCTGAGTCGCTAGCCTCTACGAGAACACCAGTCTCTCGAAGCACGGTTTCATCGAGTGCCGCAGCCGATGCACGGAAGAGACCAGCTGCACCAGGCATAGTCACTGGGGCCGCACGACCATCCACACGGACTTCAGTTCGCGATGCGCACATTGACAGCCCCAAACTTGACGAGTTAAACTCCAAGCTAGCCGACAAGGACAAAGAAATTGAGTCGCTCAAAACAGAACTGACTACTTTCGAAAGCACTGTAGCAGAACTTCGCCAGAAACTCGAAACCAGTGGCCAGCAAGCAGAGGACGGTGGTTCTAACGAGGAGCAAAAGGATGCGCCAGATGGACCAAAGACTGATTACGATGCCATCATACGCGATCTCGAGGCTCAGCTGCAGGAGAAGGCCGACAAGCTTAACGCTGTGGATGCAGAGCTCACCGAAGCTGCTCGCGCTAAAGAGCAGGGAGGAGAAACCCTCGAGGCTCTGCAGAAGGAGCTTGAGAGTCTGAAACTCGAACATCAAGAGAGGGTTCAGGCAACAGAAAGCCAGGGAGGAGAAGCTCTCGAAGCGCTGCAAAAGGAGCTCGAGGCCTTGAAGCTTGAAACCCAAGAGAAGATCAAGGAGGCGGAGAGCCAGGCAGCAGACGTCCGCGATGCTCTGCAGAAGGAGCTTGATAGCCTGAAACTCGAAAACCAAGAGAAGCTCAAGGTGACGGAAAGCCAAGGCGGAGAAGCCCTAGATGTTCTGCAGAAGGAGCTGGAAAGTTTCAAGCACGAAAGCGAGGAGAAGCTCAAGGCTGCAGAGGTCCAAGCTGCAGAGGCTCGCGATGCGCTGCAGAAGGAGCTGGAAAGCCTAAAGCACGACAGCGAGGAGAAGCTCAAAGCAGCAGAGGCCCAGGCAGCAGAGGCTCGCGACGCGCTGCAGAAGGAGCTTGAGAGCGTGAAGCTTGAAGGCGAGGAGAAGCTCAAGGCAAAGGAGAGCGAATATGAGCAGGCCATCCGTGACTATGCCGCCCAGGTCGAGAAGCTACAGGCTTCCGTCTCCGACAAGGCAGAGTCAGACACTGCGGTGGCAGATTTGCAATCCAAGTATGAGGCGACTGTTCAAAACCTGCAGCAGCAGGTTGACGAATTAACTGCTTCGAAAAACGAGCTGGAATCAACCATTGAGTCAGTCAAGGCTGAGCGCGATGCGCTCAACGGCAAGATTGCTGATCTCGAAAATGACATCCTGGAGTTCAAGACCAGGCTCGCAACATCGGAGACAGCAATCAAGGAGGCTGAGGCCAATGCGGACAGCGACAAGTCGAAGATCCAAAGCGAATTAGCCGCTCGAGATGCCGAGCTTGAAGCTACCCGCAAGAGCGAGGCTGAGCTGCAAAGCACAGTTGGAGAGTTGAAAGCTACGCTAACCAGCAAGGATGAAGAGGTCTCTAGCTTGAAGGCCATGCACGATGAGCGCTTGAAGCAAATTTCTCAAGACTACGAAAATGAAATTGAGAGTCTTCGTGGTGATGCCTTCTTCAAGCGGAGATTCGAGGAGTTGGAAAAGCAGCACAACGAGCTTCAGTCATCCGTGGCCCAAGATTCAGAACAACATGCAAAGGCCCTAGCAGAGGCGGAAGAACGCCATTCGTCAGCCGTCAAGATTCTCGAGACCAAGCAAGCGGAATACGAGGAGGAGCTTGCCCAGATCAGAAACCTTCACGCCGAAGAGCTGACATCTGCCAAGACCAGTGCCGCAGAAGCGTTGGATGCTCATGTCAAGGAGCTTGATGCTATCAAGGCTCGATGCGATGAGCAGCTGCGTCTTGCGTTGGCAGACGGGGAGGCTTCATCTGCCGAATTCTCAAAGTCCCTTCAAATTTCTCATGAGAAGCTGTTGGATGAGCTCAAGAGACAACATGAAGAGGAAAAGCAAGAACTGGTTGCTGCCCACCAATCCAACCTGACAACAGCTACCGGTCAGCACGAGTCAGCTTTGGCCGCGCTGCAGTCGAAGCTTGAAGAGGCCAACGCGCTGCTGGAGAAGACGAAGGCCAACAACATCCAGGAATTGGAGGAGGCCAAGCGTGAATTGCACGGCACACATGCGGCTGAGATTGAGAAACTCGCCGCTCAGCATACAGACGCAAGCTTCTCGCTCAAGGAAGAAGGGCTCCAGATGAAGCAACAGCTGGACGAGCTGCAAGCTGTGTACAGGCAGATGGAGACTGCTCTGGATGAATCCAAGGCTAAGAACGCCAGCTTGGAAGAGCAATTGTCAGCTCAGACTGCCACCACCGGATCCCTCCAGGAGTCTCTGCAAAAGATGCAGGAGCAGCTCGTTGCCGCCCAAGCCGAGGCCGACGAGGCCAACCAGCAGCTTGCCGGGGAGAAGATGGAGCGCATGATGGCGCTGGCTGAGTTGGATGCCGTCAAGAGGCCCCAGGATTCAACGGCTCTCAACAACCTCAAGGCCGAGCTCGCTTCCGTCAGGGCAGAGTTGCAAGCTACCCAGGCTGAGCTGAAGAAGAAGGAAGATGTCGCTCGGAATGATTACAACGACTTGAACGACAGCATGACTACGCTGCTGGAGGAGGCTAACAAGAAGTCGACCGAGTCACAGTTGCAAGTTGAGCAGTTCATGAAGAAGCTCGAGGACGCAGATGACAAGTACGATCAACTGCTGGCCCAGTTCAAGATTAAGAACGCAGAGCTCGCTGAAGCTGAGGTATGTTCTATGCACCCACCCCTTTTCTCACAACTCACAACTAACACCACGATAGGCTCAAGCCGCTCTCTACAAATCCAACAGCGGCAGAACCGCCGGCTTAGATGACGCAGCCGAAGGCGACGAAGATCACTCTTCAACAGCATTAGCTTTGGTGCGAGAATCCCTTGAAAATCGCAGCCTTTCCCGTAATCCCTTCTTCACAAACTCGGCTGACGGTGCCTTTGATTTAGCTAACCGTTTGAAGTAGCTCAGCAAAGTTAGATTGACGGCGAAGCAAGTCGATACTCTCGATCGGGAGATGAGAGACCGCAACTTACAGTAAGCAGTTGAACTACTTGGGCTCTATTTATTGCACAACCTGTGGGAACGCACGCTGACTTTGAACAATCCAGACTTCTTAATTCAATCACGGACGTGAAGATGTCTTCTTAAAAGGGCGGGAAATTTACTATACTCTTGTACATCTTAATTAATATTTAGTGGTAATTAACATTGCCTTGTATTGAGCAGTTGAATCAAGACTTGTAAAACAATCTACATTTTATCATGAGTCGCCATGAGAGATCCTGCATCGTTACATGTTAGCAAATATATATCAAAACAACAATAGACTGTAGCCTATTATTTAATATTATTGACTTACCGATAAACGTAGTTACCAGGCGGCTGCGAACTTGGCAAATATCCTCTGGGACAAGCCAAATGGTGGCACCAAGCTTACGAGCAATGCTGATACTCAACTTGGCGTTCATGTATGCGTCTTCTTCTGTTTGGCCGGGAGTCACCAGGTCATAGTCGACGTAGCTGCTCTTCATACCGTTCAACACGTCCAAAAGGAAGATACCAGAGCCAATGGCCGGATCCTTGAAAGACCGGATGGATGAGTTGCGACCGCCCTTCTTGGACATGTCGTTGGCCCATCGAACCATTTCGGAGTCTGTAATCTCTCTCTTGCCGAGCTTCTGTGCCAATGAGGACAAAGTCACCGTAATGTTCTTTCGCATGAGTTGCCATACGAGTCCCAGCGTCAATGTTCTTTGACCGTCAGTGATATCTGCTCCTTGGATGCCCACAAGAGAGAATCCATTCTGCTTGCCAAGCTCAATGGCATAATTGGTATTCTCGACGGCCTTGAATCTGAGCATTTCGCCTCCATGAGCGGGAGCCTTGTTAACATGGCGCCAGTTAACAGAACCCGGGATAACTTTGTCGTATGCCTGCATAAGCACCGATCCGTCTCTCAAATCATCAAAGAACGAGACGACAGCAGGCTGCACATCCAGACTGTTGAGCCATAGGGTGAAGACTCTTGCCTCGCGTTCGCCCTCTGCATCAAAGTCTTCAACCTCCAGTTTCTCCTCTTCCGTGATGGGGTCAAGGGCGGGATGAGTGTTGAAGAGATTAGCCACGAAGGCCAAGTTAAGCTTTGGGTTACCCGCAACCAATGATGATGGAGTCAAGAACTTGCGGCATCCAAGCTTGTCAGCTTCTTGCAAAGTTTCCTCAGCTCTCTGCGCGAGATCTCTGGTTTGCAAAGCGGCCCGAGTGCAGCCGTACTCGGATCCAATCTGCGCGAGAAGAACAGTGTAGTTTTCACTGTCCTTCACATCGCTAGAGAAATTTGTAACTCTGAGGGAGGAGGACAAGTCAGTAAATTTATCATGAAAAAAACAACAAAAGAAAATACGGACCTTCGAGGCCAGTTTGCGGCCTTCAAGTGGTAGTTGAACCAGCGAAGCAGGATCTGCTCCGGGGGCAGTCTCAGGAACTGTTCTAGAGTTTCATCCTCCTCCAGTAGCCGATAGAGCTCAGGGTGCAGCTTAATATCAATTTTACCCAAGAGACCTCGTCGGATGATTTGCCAAATAAGACCCAGGATAAGATGCTCGCGAACTTCGATGATGTCACCAGCTCCAATGTTGACAACGGAGCAGCCGATACCCTTGCAAGACTCAATGACGATGTTGTTGTTCTCGCTCATCTGGAAGGCATTGAGAGTCTTGGTCTTTCGTCCAGGAATGTTCATTACTCGCTCATCGATAGTATCAGGAACGCTATCGTTGATGAGCTTCGCAAGCACCAAACCGTCCTTACATTCATCAAACATTTCGAATGTGTCCGTAGGGAAAGGAAGTCGGCTTCCAATGTCTGGATCGCCGGCCAAGACCGCATTGATATGGCGTGTAAACTCAGTCCGTTCATCTTCGTTGATTGTGTGTGTGGTGTTTGCGTTTGATCCCTGCACCTGAATCTTACCACTCACGCTGCCCTTGGACGCATGGCCATGGGCAGGTCCAGGTCCAGGCTGAGCTGGAGTAGGACCAGTAGACATGCGTTTCTGGGCGACAGAACCAGCGCGCAGCTTCGCAATAAGCTACCATAAACGTTAGAGAGGGTGCAAAGTGAAGCGTGATATGACATAACTGACGCCGACATAGTCCTCCAGCTCCACTCGTCGCGAGGAGTCCAGATCTACCTCCTTCAGGGCTTGTCTAACAACATCGTATGGCTGGTTTTCGCTCTGCTGGGTTGCCTTGATGGCGGTTGCTTCGTCGAGGTAGCCTCGGTCTTCGACGTCTAGGCGCTGGAAGGCATCGGAGAGCTGGAAGATCTCGTTCTGCGGGAACTGAGGAAACTTCCTGTGCAGCTGTTAGATCCACGAAGGCAATGACATTCCGTACCAAACGGAGCTCTGCATACCTCTGTAGCTTGAGGACGTTCATACTGGACGATGCTGGCGATATTCCACTCTGCAAGACTGAACGTTTTTATGTTCGGAGTCGAAGGAACCGCGCGGCGCTGAGAGGCAATAGCTAGCTATGTTACCTTAGCTAAGGAGGGGGTTACGACAGCGACAGTCGTCAAAACCCCACACAGCCACAGTCTCCCCCCCACGCTAAACTGTTAGCTGCCTATTCAGCTGGAGCTAAATAGCTCAGGGCCATAATATACAGAGTACGAGTACAAAGCAGGCACCGGTATTTTACCACTGCTGCCTAGGTACAGGCAGACTCCATTTATATACAGCTAAGAAACGATTAGGTATGCTTATTTTTCTAGGTACGCATAATGATAAATGATCAAGTTGATGGCATGTGATTGTGATTGTGTGATAGTCGTTGTGCAGCTTATAAGTCTCCCATGTATTAAAGAAAACAAAAAATAAAACTGTTTTATTACTAGGTAGCTATTAGTTACAACTCCAAAATATCGCAGCCTGTTTCAGGCGCATATTCGAACACCATTATAACTAGCATAAGTTGTTGCCTGGCAATGCCAAGCATCCCATATCCCACAATGAAGCTGTATCACATTCTCGAAAGGGGAAAACACCTGGAAACCCGAGCATTGTACAAAACGATCGATGGGAGAGAAGAAGACGTGGGTAGAAAAGAGAGTAATAAGGCCAAGACTCCAGATACTCAGTCCACTGCCGTAATACGCTTCGACATTTGTGGCCTCTACTACTCAGCAACATCAAGATCGTCATGGGCGGGAAGAGGGCTCTCAGCTGAGCAGAAACATCAATAAGTAGGTTCCAAGATCTGGGGCAGGAAACCACGTTACCTTTCCTTTCGTCACCGTTAGTTCCATTCTCCTTTCGGTCACGATCATCGCGCTCATCCTTTGCATCGCGGTCACGGTCCCTATACAGGTAATCATGTCAAAACTTCGATTCATCTTGATGAGCTTCACAACCTTACCGGTGTTCAGGGCTTCGAGATCGGTCTCGGTCCCTTCGGCTATCACGATCATAGTCTCTGTCGCGATCGCGGCGCTCCTCTTTCCGTGGGGAATAGTCGCGGGTGCTGCGTCGAGGGGATGGTGAACGGCCACGACGAGGAGATCGAGGTCCACGACGGTCACGATCACGACCAGATTCGAAGCGCCACGAGGCTGATGGAGGCGTTCTAGCCCACTAGCAGCGCGTCAATATTGTCCAACGATTCGATTAGATCTGCAAATACATACCTCGATCTTCAATAGGTCGTCTCGGCCAATGCGTTTGTTGTGCATTTCGTGATACGCATCATCGGCATCACGTCGGTCTTCGTATTCGACAAATGCGAACCTGAGAGCGGTCAGTACATCTGAATTTGGCGACAATTAAGGGCCAAAGAAACCACCCACAGTCGACTGGAAGTAGATCGTGGGGCGGGAATATCGCAGCGAACCAGGCGCCCATATCTATCAAACAGACTCAATGTTAGCGAATGCCATCACAAGGCAGAAGTGGAAGGCGCAGTCGCCGGGGGAAGCCATTTCTCGGGCAATCTTCATTGACTGATTTGCCCTGCGAAAGGAGGTGCAATCTAACTATCCATTCAAACAGAGAACAACCTCGAGGCGATGGATGAAACGCATTGGCCGAGCAGGAAAAAGGGAGGAGGTAGGTTCAGGCGTCAGCGGGGGGGAGAGGGTTGCGAGGGCATCGACATCGACGTGGGATCAAATCTGTCCATCGAAAGGAATCCCCCGTTGCGGTATGAGACGAGGCGCGGGCGAGGACGAGGACGAGGGCGAAAGCGAGGGCGAAAGCGTGAGCGTGAGCGTGGCGTGGTTGACATACCGTTCGAATTCGTAGGCAAGGTCGCGGGCGCGGGTGCCGTGGCTGAAGCCTGTGACATACAAGGTAGTGCCGCCGCGAGACATTGTTTTTGTTTGCAAAGAAGAAAGCAATCAATCAATCTAGAGTTGTAATGGATCAAGCAGATGATAAAAAGGTGAATGATCCTGGCGTGTGCTCAGTTGACGTTTGCAGATGCTGAGATTAGTTTGAGGTTAGGTAGGGAAAAATACTAGACGGAGATTTAAACCAAGCCAAGCCCAAACAGGTAGGATTATTTAGTAATTAGCACTTCTCCACACTTGTACAAATAATGACGACGACAGTGAAATGGACAAAACACCAAACCACCTATGTGAAAATGTAAAACTATGTATTCACAAATCATGAAATTTCCATAACTAGAACTTTCAAGTAAATACAATATTCAATATTCAATAAATCTATACTTGAAATTGCAACTTACATATCCTGTGCGTGAAATGTGCGAGTAATTATTTATCTAGTTAGTCATTATCTTATTCCCTTCATCATCCAATATTATCTACCTTCATTGTCACAATTATATATCATCATCGACCAGTAAGAACAAACTTCCCAGTTTCAACCCTGTATTTCCATCCATCACGAGTGAGTGCCGCTCCCACAGCTTGTCGGAGTGGTGAAACGCCCCCAGCACTGTGATGGCCCAAACCAGTTATAATGGTCAGGTTCCGGTCCGATGATTGACCTTCTCGCGATTCATATCGTGATTCACGTCGCCTTTGCCACCAATCTACAGCCCGTTGTCGAGCAATTCGCACCCCATCAAGAACAGACACGCCGTGTAAATCAACTGTCGTGTTAGTACTTTGTTGGTCGACATGTATGTCAGCTG
This sequence comes from Trichoderma sp. IMV 00454, assembly GCA_001931985.1. NCBI lineage: Eukaryota > Fungi > Ascomycota > Sordariomycetes > Hypocreales > Hypocreaceae > Trichoderma > Trichoderma sp. IMV 00454. Next base: position 241,335 of record MSJK01000139.1, read on the forward strand.
CAGCTGATGTAGCTTCCTGGGCACGTTGTCCAAGTTCGCGAGCCTGTTGTGCATAATAACCTGCCGCCTGTCGATATAGCGGATTTGATGCTCCGCGCCGGTAAAGAGTTCCGGCAGATGCCATGGCGTCTTGTTTCTGTTTATATAAGGCATTTGATGCTTGAAGCGTCCGGGTGAGATCAGCACCGGCTCTTGTCACTGGGGAAGACCTTTGGCGAGCTCCCTTTCTTTCCGTCATGGCATCAACAGCCGCCCCCGCCAACCCTTCTATATCTTCATGTGGTAGAGGCGTCAACCTGTAACTCAACTCAAGTTTCTGGTTCATCGATCGTTTGCTGAAATATGTGTTTAACAACGATGCAAGCTCGGTTGAGGAGGTGGACATTGGTCCCGTTCTCTGAACAATAACTTCCAAGTAAATTTCTGGGACGCTGCGATATTTTTGTTTGAGGTCGCCGGCAGCCTTCTTCTCCGTACTTGTCAATGGCTCGCTATTTTCTTGCAAGAGATGTTGATCCAAGATTCCTATTACAGTGCCAATTTTGGAGTTTCCGCTTTCAGCATACATTATGGAAACTTCTTCTGTGGACATGTGTAATCGTTTTGCTATGTAGGTAACAGCTGCTGGGGCTGGTGCGCGTTAGTATCATAGCAGTCATGTGTTGTACAGTGATCAACTTACTGTTCAATCTTCTTGAATTGCTCACGCTGGTGTCATATCCTGCTTCACCAGCTTTGCCAACAGATTTGGCCCCAGATTCATTAGCATCGAGCAACCCATTCGATGAGGGAGCTTGATCACTTGTAGATTGGATGTACTGTAAATTGAGCAGACTATCCAACGCTGCGGCAACGACACCATTTGCGTTAGTCAGGACTTGCCTAATGTCAAGACCATCTATTCTAGGGAATAGGCTCTGTAGCTGCAAAATGTCTTTCTCCAAAACTTCAGATTTGGACAACTGTGAATCTGATGATAGAGTATCAATACTTTCATCATCCGATAATACGTCTCCCTGGTTCAACTTGGAGGCAGGGGCAGCGTCATCAATCGGATTCTGATCTCCGTGTTCCGTAAATTGATATGCACCGCTTGGGTCGAAGCTGCTGGCTTCTTCAAAGACCACATTTTGTGCGAGGCTTTGCAAAGTGGAACAGGCATCATCATAGCCGGCGCTGGTGCTTAAATCATAGTCACTCGCAATAGCAACAATTAGAGAATCATCCAGCAGGGACTGGAATGAATCCTAGCGATAAGATATCAGCATCTGAGGACGGTTTATATTGTTTTGCCATATTCGAGTGGAGAATAGACCTGTAGTAAAGAGTCCAAGGCAAAGGTTGGAAACAACTATAGAGAGGAGAATAAGGAGAGACATACTCGTAATTGTTGAAGTTGCGAAGGAAGAGCAATATTACTCATTTGATAAGATACTGATTAATCGGGAGCATATTGAAGTAATAATTGTTGCAAGCTAGGCCAAACACTGAGTAAGATGCATCGCTATAATCCGCCCATTGAGCACCTTTTTAGCTTAGTCCAAAGTTTATTACTAAATTACATAATATCATTACTTACCTAGTACTAGGCAACTTACTATCAACTGTGTCTATGGCAGGCTTGGCAGGGTAAAAACATACCTAAGGTACTCTCTCTATGGGCTACAAAATATCACAAATTCTCATCACATCACAGAGAAATAACTTTGCTTTCACAATTGTAAATTTTTACTGCTTTTTTGAATTTTGCACTACAAACCTAATTATCCCTTTTTATGTCATATTATCATGTGCTATTCATACCCAACTTTAATAGATTTTTCCCTTTTATAACTTTATGCCTGGTATGTTGAGGCGGAAACGTTGCCACCACGGCCAGTCCAGTTGACGTGGATGTCCTTGCCCTGGGGGTACTTGTCGCTAGCATGCTCAGGCTTGATGTGGAAAGTGTGAGCACCGAAGTAGTCACGCTGGGCTTGCAGCAGGTTGGCGGGGAGGTCCTTGGTGCGGTAGCCATCGAACCATGACAGAGCGGTGCCGAAGGCAGGAGTGGGGATACCGAGCTCAGCAGCCTGGGCAACGACGGCTCTCCAGCCGGGCTGGGCCTTGTGGATGGCCTCGTTGAAGAAGTTGTCGAAGAGCAGGTTCTTCAGGTCGGGCTCGTTGCGGTAAGCAGAGGTGATGTCCTTGAGGAAGACAGATCGGATGATGCAGCCACCACGCCACATGAGAGCGATGGAGGGCTTGTTAAGCTTCCAGTTGAACTCACGGGCAGCCTGTTACAAATGTTGCGTTAGCTCAAGTCTCCAATCTTGGGTATATCCGTTTCTTCTTACCTCCTGCATGAGCATGAAGCCCTGGGCGTATGAGATGATCTTGGAGGCATACAGAGCCTGCTCGAGGTCCTCAAGGAACTGCTCCTTGTTACCCTCGAACTTGCCGCTGCCGCGGGAGACATAGCGGAGCTTGGTGGAAGCCTCGCTACGCTCGTCCTTGATGCCAGACAGGCATCGGGCCAGCACAGCCTCGGCAATCAGGGTGACGGGCATACCGAGGTCGAGGGCGTTGATAGCAGTCCACTTTCCGGTTCCCTTCTGGCCAGCCTTGTCCAGAATCTTGTCAACCAGAGCGGTGCCATCGTCGTCATTGAAGTAGAGGATGTCACGGGTGATCTCAATCAGGAAAGAGTCAAGAACGCCCTTGTTCCACTTGGCAAAGACGTCACCAATCTCCTTGCTGGAGAGGCCAAGACCACGCTTCATGATGTCGTACGCCTATGAGACGAGTGTCTGTTAGCTATACGCACGGGGCATTGAAATGGAACTGAGTATAGACAAGCTTACCTCGCAGATGAGCTGCATGTCACCGTACTCGATACCGTTGTGAACCATCTTGACGTAGTGACCAGCACCTTCGTCACCGACCCACTCACAGCAGGCCTCGCCGTCGCTCTTGGCGGCAATGGCCTGGAAGATGTCCTTGATGTGAGGCCAGGCCTCCTCGTTACCACCGGGCATCAGAGAGGGGCCGAATCGAGCACCCTCCTCACCACCGGAGACACCGGAGCCGACGAATCGGATGTTCTTGGCGCTGAGCTCCTTGGTACGGCGGTTGGAGTCGGGGAAGTGAGAGTTGCCACCATCGATGATGATGTCGCCAGCGTCGAGGTAGGGCAGGAGTCTCTCAATCCACTCATCGACGGCCTTACCAGCCTGAACGAGGAGCATAATACGGCGGGGCGACTTGAGGCTGTCGATGAACTCCTTGTCGTTGTGAGCGCCAACAATGGACTTGCCCTTGGCCTCGTTGTTCAAGAAGGCGTCGACCTTGGAGACGGTTCGGTTGTAAGCGCAGATTGTGAAGCCATTGTCAGCCATGTTGAGAATCAAGTTCTGTCCCCTGGCGAGTGGTCATGTCAGCAAACACAGCGGCCAATTATGACCCGGAGAGGAGGTTGCAACTTACATGACAGCAAGGCCGATGAGGCCGAGATCCGCGCTTGGAACATTGTCAGCATTTCTTGAAGCTTGACCGGGAGTGGAGGAATCAGGTTGCGAGGCGCCGCCAAGCTTGATGTTTGCGAGGCGAGCGCTACCTCAGGACCATGAGCAGAGTGCAGAGAAAGTAGGGAAAATGCAATGGCGAGTGAGAAAGAAGCTCGGGAGACGGGAGACGCGGGGAGACACAGAGCAAGCATCAAGCAGCTGCCGGTAGCTACCAGCAGCTACCATCAACAATGATTCTCGCAGCCATCATCCCACCGCAGCAAAGTCCAGAGCTCGACACCAAATACAAGAGACAGCAACCCTCGCCTCAATTGCGTGCGGGAATTGAGGTCATCCAAAGGTGATGAGCTGGGCTTTTTCAGGGCGGGGTGGTGGGGTAATGAATGACAAAAGACAAGGAGGGGTTGAGTGAGGCAGGAGAGTAAGAGTAGGGGAGGAAAAAAAGAAGCTGAGGCCGGAGACTTACACTGGGCCAGACATTGTGAGGGTTGTATAGCAGCAAAGGGGTATTTTTTAGGATTCGAAAAAGCAACGGATGTTGATTCCAACAGATGGATTGCGGATGGAGAGAATAGAGGAGAGAATGGAGGAGAGACGAGGGACAGATAGGGAGGGACGGAGGTAAGTAAATATAGTGGGATGGTGGGATGCATCTTAGTGGGAAACACGGGGCCCGGAACGGGGATGCGCGCCCAAGCTTGGAGGCGCCCAGCAACGCCCAAGAAGCAGGAGGTTTGGGTTTGGGTTTTGGCTTGAGAACTCGGCGTGTGATTGTGATTGGCCCAGGGCGACGCATCGTCATCGCTGCTCTTTTACCTCATACAAATGTCTAACCAGTCTATAACGCTAGCCACGTTTTATCTCCATGCTCGTGGCTTGAAGATGCTACAATACGAGTATGTACAAGGCCATGCTATTCCATTCTATTACTTACTACTAGTACTACTGCACGGCACTTTTCGTCTCGTCTTTGTCTGGCATCGTCTTGTCTTGTATCGTCTGGTGATACCCTCGGTGCGGGCAAATCCCACCGAAGACGCACTGTTACTTGTTGCGGTACTACTCCCTCTCCTATGGAAACTTTCCCGGGGGCCGCTGTGGGAAATTCCGCATTCCCGTCCGCCGTGTCTCTCTTCCACCGTCTTCTATATTAACCCCGAGACAAGGCACCTATTGCTGCATCGGGACAATCCATCCATATGAGCGCAATAATCGTATTTGCCTGCCCCACCTCACGGCAGCTATCATAAGTTGCCTCTCCGGCTGCCTCGGGCGGGGCGTCATTTGAGCCCGGAGGCTTTCAAACACACGCAAAGCATCATCGTACATAAGGTAATCAATGACTGTACAAACCTACCGGGCTTGGTAAACGGTGCTGCCCAAGTACATGAGCAATAGCTTAGTAGCCCTGCCTAGCTCAAACTCCAAATGCTTGTGCCCACCTATGTTCTAGCCTGCTTGCTTACAGTGCGCAACCCTCAGCCTTCTTCTCCCCCTGCCGGCATCTCCTACTCAGAAGCACGATAATCCCCAGTTTTAAATGGGGATCAAAAGACGCTTTTCTCCCCTGTAGGAACTTTCAAGACGAAGGCGATTTGCGAGCCTCAACAAACCCCAGTAGCCAACCCGGCGCCACGGGAGCGTAGGGATCCATGTTAGTCGCCTCTTGTTGAAACGTCGCTTTTCAAAGCACTTGTCGTCTCAAATGGATGTCATCTGATACTCCAAAGCATTCGCCGGCCAAGCAACACGGAGGATTTATTATACCGTGCATGAAAGCGTTCGCACTCCAATGGAAATAATCCTCAACGGCTTGGAAATTCAAGTCTTCTTCGGCCCCACCTTGAAGAGTGAGGTAATTGGTAATACTCCGTCCATTGCCTATTATTGTGGCTACGGGCCGAAACAGTCGACACCAAAGCCACCGGGCATGACTGGTAAGGGGGGTGATGAGGAGAAAAGTGCCCGGTGATGTGGGATTATGATGTTCATGATTTGCGTACTTTTATTCGCCCTGTCCACAGAGAGAGAAACTCCAAGAGTCATCAGCATGTATTACCCATACTCAATTGCCGTTGGAAGAGTTCAATAGCCTCTTTCAGGTTGGGCAACCAGCCTTTCATTTGCCGCTTTGCTACCCGTTGCAATAGCCTACGTGTAGCATAATACTGTACAGCAGAGGCCGGGCAAGTTCTCATCATCTTCTGCTTAGTGCCCACCAACACCAGATTAGTGCCCGATATGTCTGGTGTGGTTTCGCCTTGCCCGCCTTATGATATAATGGTACAGCTCGGAATAAGTTGCTGGATGTATAGGTAAGCAAGCGGGTGACAGGTGAAAAAATAGGAAACACAAAGTAAATATGTGCGTACGATGGAGTAAGAAGGGCACCATTTGAGATGGGTTACACATTAACTGAAGGTGTGTATTATTGACTGCCGTATGCCGATAATATGCCCCGTTCCGTTTTCTCGATAACCGCTTGCCAAGCCTCGACGGGTAGCCTCCGCCGTGAGAATTCTCCAACTACTGGGCGGGCCAATCAGAGATTCCGCTGAAGTGCCTGGCGATAAGCGAGTGAAGTGCAGAGTCCTTAAGGAGGGCTTATAAAGCAATACTGTAGGTAAGATCCCCAATAGGCGCACGGGACCCTTAGTCAGCAAAAAGCCCGCTATAACAACCACTGTAATTTTCTTCTAGCTGCCCCTATAATTACTATTCTAACTACCTTTCAAATTGCTTTTTAATTCCTCTTTTAGTAATTACTATAACCTTTCTAATACCTTTAGCTTTTCTTATTTTATTAATTATTCTAAGGTAGGATTTTTATAATTATTTTTATAATACTTATAATAAACTAGCCTTATAGTAACTATAAATAAGTATTTAAATAAATAGAATTATTATTCTTAAAGAAAAAAGGAAATATATTAAAAATATATAGCTTATACTTTAGTTAATATATAACTAAGTATATTTTAAATTTATCTTAAGTTTAAGGTAGGCCTAAGTTAAGCTTATATTATTTTAAATTATTATTAATCTAAGCTTAATTTAGGTTTAGGTTAAACTTAGGTTATTAATAATTTAAATATAACTTAAATTTATAATATATATATATATATATTTTATATTTAAGTATTTTATTTTTTTACTATTTTAAATTAATTTTTTTTATTTTAAGCTATATTTATTTTAAATTTTTTTTATAATTTAAATTTTTTTATAATATTTTTATATTAAAAATTAAATAAAGTTTAATATAAATTTAAAAATAATTTATTAAAATATTATAATATATATATATATTAATATTATTTAATTTTTAATATATATTTTTTTTATTATTTTTTTATAATTTTTATATTACTTAATTACTATATTTTATATTTAAGTAAAGTTTAAATTATATTATTTACTTTTTTATATAAGTATTATTTAATTTTTTATATAAGCTTACTTTTTTATAATATAAGCCTTATATAAATCTTTATTATTTATTATAAATTTTAATATAAACCTAAATTTAATTTTTTTTACTAAAATATTATTATTAATAATTATATTAATAAATTTTATATTATATTATATATTTTTTTTATTAATTTTTTATTTATATTATAAATATATTATTATAACTTTATTTTAAACTTAAGTTAATTTTTTTTAATATTTAATATAACTTTAATCAAGTATATTATTAATATATATTTAATTAAAAAAAACTTTAATAATAAAATAAATTAATTTTTAAATATTATATTTTACTTTTATTATAATTATATTAATTTTTTAATTATATTTAATATAATTATTTATTATACTTTTAATATAAAAAAAAGTTATATTATTTATTATTAATATTATTATATATATATTTAAATTAATAATTTTTTTATAATTAATTTAAAATTATATTATATTTTTTAAAAGCTTTAAAATAATATTATTAAAAAAAAGTATATTTTTACTTTTATTAAAAAAAAGTAAAAAAATATTTTTAATATTAAAGTGAAATTATTTTAAGCTTTTATAACTTTAAGTTATTAATTTAAAAAAGTTTTAATAGCTTTTAAAATAACCTTAAGTAATACTAAATTAACTTATATAAATATTTTAATTAAAGTAAGTACTTTTATTAAATTATTTTAAACTAATACTTTTATTATTATTAAAATTCTTACTTATTAAAATTAATAATTATAAGTTTAATAATTTATATAAAGTTTTTAAGTAAATATTTTTTTTTATAAATTTAAGTTAAAGTATTAATAAATTTAAAATATTTTTACTATTACTTTAAACTTATTTAATATTATATTTATATGAATATAAGCTAATATTAATATATATTTACTTAATTAACTTTATAAAAATTAAATACCTTTAGCTTAACTTTAGCTTAAGTTTAATAATTACTTTTATTATAATTTAAGCTAAAGCTACTATAATTATTACTATAGTTAATTTTACTTTTATTTATATTTATATTATTATTATTAATTTTATTTTTTTTATTATTTTAGTAATTAAAATAAATACTTTTTTTCTTTAAGTAACTTTAACTTATATATTATTTTAAAATTACCTTTTACTTATTATTTTTTTTTAACTATTATTATTAAAATATAATTATATTAAATTTTACTTATTTACTATTACCTTTTTTTTTTTTTTTTAATTTTATTATCCCTTAATTAAATTTATTTATTTATTAATAAATTTCCTTTTATAATTAAATAAATATTTTTTATAGAATTTTATAAATTACTTATAATTTACTTAATAGTAGTTTATTATTATATTATATATTTCCTTATTTTTTTTAAATTTATTTAAAGTTTATATATTTTATAAATTTTAAAATAGTTTTTATAATAATATATTATAATTAATTTATTTTACTAATATTTTTTAAATTTAGTTTTTTTTCCTTTTATTTTTTACTTAAAGGATTTTTTTAACTTTATACTTTAAGTATATTACTTTTTTTTTCTTTAATAAAACTTATATTAAGTTTAGCTAAAAGTTTAATAAAATTTAAAATAAAAAAGAATTAATAATTACTTATTTTATAAAATTTATATAAAAAATAAAATATATATATTTTAATATATTTAATTTAATATTAAGTAAGTTTTTTACTTTAAATACTTTATATTTAATAAATTATTAATTAAGTTTTTTACTTATTTAATTAATTTTTAAATTATAAATTAATAACTAAATTATATTTTTAATTTAAAACTTTTTTATAAGTTAATATTTTTAATTAGTATTTTATTATTATTATTATTATATATATATAATTATAGCTTAAGTAAATTTTAAGCTTTTTTTAAAATTTTAAAAAAATATAATTACTTCTTTTTAAAGAAGTTTTACTTATTAATATTATTAATATATATTATATAAAGTATATATTAAATTTATTAAGTAAAAGGTTTATATTTATTTTTATTATAAAAGAATTTTACTTATTTAAAGTAAGTTAATAAATAAGTAAATAATTAAGTTAATTATATTAAAAAAATAAAAATAAAATTTATAATACTATTTATATTTTTTAATTAATATATTTTATATTATTATTAATTTATAAATAATAAATTATTAAAAGGAATTATTTAGTTTTTATAAATTTATATAATATTATTTAAAATTACTTTACTTAGTTTAATTTATAATTATTAATAATTTAAAAAGGAAATTTATAAAATTTTTATTAATAATTTTAAAATTACTTTATATATACTTTTATTATTATTAAATATATTATTTTTAATTATATATACTTTAATAAATAATTAATAATAATTATTAAGTACTTTAAATTATTTATAATTTTAATTAATAAGTTAATTATAAAATTAATAAATATTTACTAATAAAATTTATTTAAAATTAATAATAATTATAATAAGCCTTACTTTTATAATTAAAAAAAAATAATTATTATAGTAATAATAATTTTATATAAATTTAATTACTTTTTATAATATAAATTTTTAATAATAGAATTTATAAAATAAATTAAAAATTATATTATAGTTTAAGTATTTTATTATAATAAAATTATAAGTTTACTAAATTAATATAATAATTAAAGATTTTTAATTTAAGATTTAAAATTAGCTTTAAAAAATAAATACTTTTTATATATTTAAGTAATTTATAACTTACTTATATATTTTTATTTTTAAAGAAAATTTATAAATTTTTTATTTTATAATTTTTAAATAAATATTATATTTTTTATTTTTAAAAATAACTTTATTTTAAAATAATTATAAATAAATATTAAAAAATAATATATTTTTATAAAATATATTTATTTTATTTTATACTTTATTTTAAAAAGTATTTATTATAAATATAAGCTAAGTAATTATTAAATAAATTTAAATAAGTAAAATTTTAAGTAATTATAAAACTTTATTTATAATTAAAGTATAATTTCTTTTATTTTATTTTTTATATAATAAAGTATTTAACTAAGCTACTTAATAACTTAATTAATAATATAATTTATAGTAAAACTTTAATAATAGTTTTATTTATTATATTTATTATTTTAATAATAAATATAACTTAAGGAAATATTTTAGGTTTTTATAATTTATTAAAATAATAAATAATTTTATTATATTTTATAATTTTATATTTTATATTTTTAAATAAAATATAATAATTAATAATTTTTTATTATAAACTATATAATTCTTTTTAACTTAGCTTAAAGTAATAAAGTAATAAACTATAAAGTATAATACTTTATTTTTATTAAATTATAAAAAGTAATTTTTAAGTATTTAATTAAAATAATATATTTTTAATATTATTTTTTTCTTAAGGTTTTACTATAATAAAATTAAATATAAAATAAATATATTTTTTAATTATTAAAATATTAATTTTTTTTTTATTAAAATAAAAAATTTTTTTTTATAAAGTAAATTAAAAAAGTAATAATTTTTATAAAGTTTATAATAAATTTATAATAAAAATTTATAAAATTTAAAAAACTTTAAATTTCTTTTACTTTTATTAAAAAATTTTAATTTTTAATTATTAAAATTTTCAAAAAGTTTAAGTAAATAATTATATTAGCTTTTATAATATAGCTTAAGTACTTAACTTTTTTTATTATAAATATATATTTTTTTATATTAATATTTAACTTAGTTACTTTTATATACTAAAATATTTAATATATTTTAGTTATATAATCTTAATATAACCTTTTTAAATAAATAAATATATTATTTAAGTAAGCTATAGTAAAGTTTTTTAGTATATTACTTAATACTTTATTAATATATTATTAAAAAATTACTAAAGTTTTTATAAAGTTAAATAATATTATTAATTATTTAAAAAATTTAAATTAAATTTAAAATATTATAAAATATTTATTATCTTTAATTATTTATATTTTATAAAAAATTAATTTAATATTTAGCTTAATAAACTAATAAATTTTTAAAAATAAATAAAAAGCTTTATAAATTAATAAAAAAAATAGTAATTTTACTTTATAATTTTATTAAATACCTTATAGTTAATATAAAATTATTAAAAAAAAATTTTTTTAATAAATAATATAAAAACTATTATTATTAAAGAATTAACTTAAATTTAGCTTTTATTTATTAAATTAGTAATTTATTTTTTTAATTTTAATAAGTAATCCTAAAGTATATTATCTAATAATTCCTAAGGAAATTTAAAGTAATTCTTATATTTATTAAATTATAGTTTAACATAATAAATTTCTTTAATAAAAAAAAAAACTATTAAATCTTTTTTTAAATAATTTTTTAAAATTATATAAAAATTTTAAAGTTTTTTTAATATATTTTTCTTTTTATTAATTAATTATATTATTAACTTTAGCTAAAGTATTTTTATAATTTTTTTTAAATTAATAAAAAAAAAGTATTTCAATTATAAATAATAAAAATATTATTAAATTAATATTATAAATATTAATCTTAGGATAAATATTAAAGGTAATATTTTTTTATACTTAATTAACTCTTTAATTTATAAATTATTTACTTACTTAATTTATATTTTCTTTTTTTTTAAATTTAATATAATATTATATTATTTTATTTAAAGTTTCCTAAGGATTATATTTTAAATAAATTTTAAAATTATATAAAATAAAATTAAATATTTTTAATTATTTATATTTATTACTTTTTTTATAAAGTAATATATTAAAAAAACTTTTTTATTTTCTATTATTACTTTAATTTTTTATAATATATAAAATTGAATTTATTTTAATTTTAGTTTTTAAATAATTTATTTATTAATAGCTTTATAATAATTATATTTATTATTAATTTAATTTTTATAAAATTTTTATAATTTTATATTTTAATATTTTTTTATAAAAACTATAATATTATAATAAAAATAACTTTAACTTTTTAGTAAAACTTAATTTAAAAATAAGTTTTTTTTTTTTTTTTTTTTAACTTAGATTTTTTATAAAAAATATCTTTTTATAAATTATTTTTTAATATTACCTTAACTATTATAAAAAATATTATTATATAAAAAAAATAATATTTAATTATATATATATTTTATTTATAATATAAATATTAGTTTTTTTTTTTTTTTTTAAATAGTATTTTTTAAAATTTATTTAATTTATAAAGTATTTAAATTTAAAATTTATAATATTTTACTTAAAGTAATATTTTATAAATATATAATTTAAGCTAAGTTTACTTTAAATATATAAATATTCTTTTTTTAATTTTTATAAATAATTATTTAATATTTAAAGTATATTATTTTTAAATAATATTTTTCCTTAAATATATAAGTTTTAATTTTTATTATAATATTTTTATATACTTTTACTACTTTAATATAATTAAAATAAAAAATTCTTTAACTTAAATTATAATTTTATAATTTAAGTATAAAAGTATATTAAAAGTAATTTAATTTAATTTTATTTAATTACTAAAGTTTTTTTACTAAAGTTAGTTTTTACTTAAAATATATAAAAAATATTATAAATAATTTATTTTATTATTATATAAAATACTTAAGTTTAATTTAAGTAATTTTTTAATAATAATAATTTAAAAATATAAAAATAAAATATTTAAAAAAGTTTTTTAATTTAAAAGCTTTTATTTTTAAAGTAATTTTATAATATACTAAAATATAAAATTAAACTTTTTTTATTAAGTTTTATTAAAAAAATATAAATTAATTTTTTTTAAAGTTAATAAATTTTTAACTTATTTTTAATTTATATATTATTATATATTTTTAAGTAAAAAAAGTTTATTAATTACTATTATATAAGTCTTTTAGTAAAAGTAACTTATATTTAAGTAGTATTATAAATATTTATAAATTATACTTAAGTTTTATTAAATTTAAGTTTATTTAGTTTAATATATAAGTAGTAATTATTAATATATTAAATATAAATTATTATTAATTATTTATTTAATTATTAAGGAAAGTAATAATTAATAATAATAATTATAATATATTTAGGATTTATAATATTATTATATTTTTTTTTAATAAAAGTTAAATTTTATTATTAATTTCTTTTTTATTATAAAAAATAATAATTATAATAAATTAATTTTATAATAATTATAAATAAATATTTAAATAAATAAAATTATTATTTTTAAAAAAAAAATATATTAAAAATATATAACTTATACTTTAGTTAATATATAACTAAATATATTTTAAATTTATTTTAAGTTTAAAGTAAGCCTAAGTTAAACTTATACTATTTTAGATTATTATTAATTTAAGTTTAATTTAGATTTAGGTTAAACTTAAGTTATTAATAATTTAAGTATAGCTTAGATTTATAATAATACTTTTATAAGAAAATAATGCTTTATTATAACTTAAGTTATAATAAAATAAATACTTTATTAATTTACTTATAATATATTTTTTTTATAATTTATTATTAAATTATTAATTATTTTATATTTAAGACTTTTAGTTAAAAGTTAATAATAATAATAAATTTAATTTTAAAATTATAAATTAAGTTAAAATTTAATTTAATTAATATTTTTAATTATATTTATATTTTTTTATTATTAATATTATTATTTTTATAATTTTTTATATTTATTCTTTTAATTAAAAAATAAATAAAATATAAATTAAATATATAAATTAAATATTAATTCCTAAGTTATAAAGAAATTATATTTATTATTAAAAAAATTAATAAAACTATAATAATTAAATTTAAAAAGAAATTATACTTTAGTTTTTAATTTAAAATTTAAAATTAATTTATAACTTAGCTTAATTAATTATATTTAACTAAGTTAAATTTTAAAAATTTAAGTTATAAAATATAATTTTTTTTAAATATAAAAAATAAACTACTTAAAAAAACTAATTATAAAAAAACCTTTATATATAATATTAACCTTTAATAAATTACTTTATTAACTTTTTTAATAATTTTTTTAATACTTTTACTTAACTTAAGGTTTTTAATACTTTTTAATTAATTTAATTTATATTTTACTTTACTTAACTTTAATTTTTTTTAAAAAAAAGTTTTTAATTATAAATCTATAATTTTATTAATTATAGATTTAGTTATTTATTTAGTTCTTTTACTATATATTATAATTAAATTATAGTTATTATACTATATTATTTTATTATATAGTTTTTTAATTTTAAAAGTATTATATATATGTTATAACCCGATCTAAAGTACGTATCTCTTGGGTAAACTACGGAAAAAATAACTAATTAAAAAGAAGCTTTACTAACTTACTAAAATACATATACTATAGTGTATAAGCTTTAATACTAAGGTCGCAGGCTTATTAAGTATAAAAAGACTTTACTAAGTAAGCTATTAAGAATAACTAAATATATAAGATTTAATTTTCTACGCTCTTTAAATAACTTAAATAAATAATCGTTAATAAAGCATTAAGATTAAATATAAACTAAATCTTTATTATATTTTACCCGCTTTATAATTATATTTACTTAAAGCTACTTCCTATCCTCTTTACTAACATAAACTAATTAACCTTAGCTTATTACCTTAGGAACTTACCCTATACTATTTAAGTATTAGGTTAGGACGTTATACATTAACGACTTTTATTTAAAAAGATACTGAGTAACCTTTAAGTAATATAAAACTACTATACCTAAAGCAGGACTAGCCCCTGGAACTCCAGTTACTAACCCTAGTATATTTACTATGGATAATAACAGAAATATTACTATATAAAACCTACTTAATATTACCTCTTTTAGAAATAATTAACTTTTAGTACTTATTTAGAATATATATAAACTTAATAAGGTTTTAGTTAATAAACTTAATAAAGATAAGCCTAAGATAGTTAATATTAAAATCCTTATTAAATAACAGCTACCTCCTATATTTAAAGAAAATATTAAAAAACTTTACTTATATTTAATTTAACTTAAAGTATACTTTAAGGATTTTAAGAATACCTTTAATACTACCGAAAAAAAAGTTTACTTTACTACCTTACGCCTTAAAGGCACTGCTTTAAAATAGTTTAGACCTATCTTAGATAATTACTTAAAAAGTCTAGCTAAAGGAGTAGAAGAACGAATTTAATAAATCTTTAATAATTATAATAAATACATCTCTAAATTAAAGAAAGTATTTAAAGATATTAGCGAAAATAGAATAGCTAAGAACACCTTAGTTACTATATACTAAAAAGGGAAATACTTAAATTACGCTATAAAATTCTAAAACATTGCTGTATATTTTAACTAAAATAAGTTAGTATTTATTAAACGGTTTTATAACGGTCTTAAATAAGAAGTTAAAGAAAAGGTATATAATATTAATTAATTAACTTATACCCTAATTTTATTTATAAATATCTATATTTAAACTAATAACCTACTGTATAAACTTAAGACTAGTACTACCTAATAATATTAATAAAATAAATACTAAGCTAATTAAGGTAAAAAGCGATATAAGGAAATTATTAAAGATAATAATAGTAAATTAGGAAGAATAAATCTAAATATTCTATAATATAAAAAAAAATTTAAATATTATAACTGCAGTAAGGCAGGCTATATAGCCCGCAATTACTAAGTACCTAAGAAAAAACGCAAGGATAAGATTCTAGAACTAAGGAAAAAAGTCTATATTATAAACATAAATAAATAATCTTTTAATCTATTATAATAAAAAAATAACAGCTACCCTTAGTATAAGGAAGAACTAGGAGAATTAAATAAACTAAGAAGAATAACCCCGCTTAAGGATATACTTAATCTAGTTAGAAACCCCGTAATTAAAGCTATAGCTTAACGAAACTATAGGCTACCCTTATATAAAAAATAAGTTAGGAATATTATTAACTTTATTAAAAGTAAATTTAAGGAAATTAATAAACTTATTAAGTTTTAATAATAAGTTAACGTTTATAACCCTAAGTAAGACATTAAGACTTTTATTTACTAAGAAATTTAAAATAGACTTATATAATAGCAACTATATAATAAAAAACAATAAATTATTATAAGCCTAGATCTAGATAAAATATAGGAACTTGAAGGGAAATACTAACGAATTCCTTAAGACTACCCTTAGATTAATCCCGCTAATAATAATTATTACTAAATCTATTAGATAAACTATATTACTTATTAATATATATATTACCTAAAATAAAAAGTAGAATATAATATTTTCCTATAATAAAATTTAGTAATTCCTATTACAGACCCTTATTATAAAAGATAGTATAGTAAATAAAAGGTTACTTATAAATTCTAAGAATTATAAATTATAATCCTTAAACCTTATCTAACTATACCCTATGAATATAGAAATTATAGCTAAATAGAAAATTACCTAAGTTACTAGTATATAATTTATTAAACTATAAAACTTATTTAATAATACGACTAAAATAAAGGAATAAAAGCATATACCTTTAAATAATATTAATAATATAATGAACTAAACTACCTTAGATATTAAAGGTATAAGCTTAAAGATTAATATAACTTAGTCTTAGAAGAAAAATAAACTATAGGATAATAATTAGTAAACTAATTATATAATATTAAATTTAACTTTAAAACCTATATAAAAGTACTTAAGTAATTACTTAGAAGATATTATAAGTATAAAAAAACTTTTAATAACCTGTAAGATAATTAAGTTACTTATAAAATCTATATTAAATAAATAAAATTATATTATAGAGTAGTAGAATAGGATAATTGTAAAAACCTATACTATAAATTATATATACTACGTAAGATTAAAAACTAGTACTTAAAAAACTAAAATAGTCTTTAGATAAAGGGTATTATAAGACTAATAGAGAATTTATATTTTTTAAAAAGGAATATAAATATAATAATAATAAAAAATAAATAGTTCTTAAAAAGAAGATTACTTTTACAATAATATAAAATAAGGAACTACTTAAAGTTTTAGTAAACTTTAGAGTAAATAAGAACTATATATTAGCTGTAACTGTAATATACTTATAGTTACTATAGATATAAAAGAAAAAGCTATACTAACTCTTTTATAAAAAAGGAAAATAGTTTAAATATAATAATAAATAGGTAAAGAGATAGACTAATTACCTATATCTTAAAGTATTTAGTTAAATTACTTTAGTAATATATAATATTATTAATACCCTAAAATATAATATTATCCTAAATATACTATAATTATACTAATATAAACCTTTAATAGTATAAAGCAAAGGCCTAATTTATTAGTAAAATAATAAAAGAACTCTAGACTAGAAGGAGGATAGAGGAAGCCAGAAACCTTAACTCCTAAAGCCTAAAGAAATCCCTATGTAATACTAACAGAAGAGAACGAAAGCTACAGAAGCTTAATCCTTAAAAAGGTTTACTAAAAGAAAATAAGATTTATATAAACTTAATTAATTCCTAAAAACTATAAAGGAAAAAGATAATTAAAAAGAGGAGGAATCTATAAACCTAATAGCTAACATTTTAAAACAGTATTAGAAATTTAAGGCTTTGTTTTAGAAGACCCTAACTAACCTAGACGGAAGTATATAAATACTATTATATATAGAATAGGACTATATAATAAAACTAAAGGAAGGGAAATAACTAAAATATTTTCTATTATATAACCTTAACTAGTTAAAACTAAATACTCTTAATAAATAAATATAGGAACAGAAGGAGAAAGAATATATTAGAATCTCTAACTCCCTAGTATAATACCTTATTATCTTTATTTTAAAAAAGAATGGAAAACTACGATTAATCGTTAATTATAGATAATTAAATAATATTATAATTAAGGATTAAACTCCCCTATTATTAATATCTAAAGCAAAAGATTAGCTATAAGGAGCTATAATATATACTTAGCTAGACTTTACTAACGCTTATAGATTAACTTAAATAAAAAAAGGATATAAGTAGATAATAGCCTTTAGTACCCTAGGAGAATTTTATAAGTTCCTAGTAATACCCTAAGAATTAATAAACGCACCTATATCTTTCTAGAAAAGGATTAACTATATCCTTCGGAAATATTAAAATAAGTTTATTATTATTTACTTAGACAATATTTTAATATATTCCAAAAATAAGGAAGAATACGAGGAATATATATGTTTAGTACTCCAAGTACTATAAGACAATTACCTCCTCGTAAATCCTAAGAAATATTAATTCTATATATAAAAAGTAGAATTCCTAGGGTATATTATTACCCCCGGATTAATATAAATAAATCTAAAGAAAATTACTGTCATTAATGAATAGCTAATACTAATATTAGTTAAGGAAGTATAGAGTTTTTATAAATTAGCTAATTACTATTAATACTTTATTTAAAACTTCTTAGTCCTTACTTAACCTCTAACTAATATAATAAAAAAAGATTAGAAGTTTAAATAAATAAAGGAAGTAGAATAAGCATTTTAAGTAATTAAATAAGCTATAACCTTAGAACCTGTTTTAGCTATATATAACCCTAAGAAACCAGTGGAAATTAAGACTAATATATTAAAATATGTAATTGGAGGAGTATTAAACTAATGGAATAACGAAGGAAAGCCTTATCCTATAGTATTTTACTTATAAAAGCTTAATAAAGCTAAACTTAATTATATAGTCTACGATAAAGAATTCTTAGGAATTAAGAGCTATTTAAAATAATAAAGTTAATACTATAGAGGAAATAAATTTTAAATTAAGATCTTTACTAATTATTAGAATATTACCTACTTTACATCTACCTAGAAACTATCCGGATAACAGCTAGGATACTTTAAATTCCTAAGTAAATTTAATTATAAACTAATATACTGCAAAGGATTAGAAAATAGAAGAGCTAATATACTTAGCAGAAGAATTAACTATTTTTAAGAAATCCCCGACTACTAAGGCACTATGCTATATTAAAATATATAAAGTAACTATAAACAAAGATTCCTTAATATAATCTTTAAAGTATAAAAGTATAATAAACTTTTTAAAAAAATTAAAAAGTATATAAAAGATTAGGAACTACACTAGTTTCTATCTTAGGTTATATTATAAGACGGATATCCTATAAACGATAATAAATATTAGGTACCTTCTGAACTATAAAAGAAAGTTATAAAATACATCTATAAACATCCACTATTTAAATACTAAGGAATTATAACTATACATTAATAAATACTTATAATATATTAATTTAAAAAAATAAAAAAAATTGCTGCTAATATTATATTAACCTATAATAAGTATTAATATACTAAGTATAGAAGACATAAACTCTATAAAAAACTATAACCCTTACTAATACCTAAACTACTATAAAAAATAATTACCTTTAATTATATTATAGACCTACTACCTTCTAAGGAACCTTTTACTAAAGTAACCTATAATAGTATTTTAATAATAGTAGATAAATTTACAAAATAAATATACTTTCTACCTTATTGAAAATTATACTTAGCAGAAGACCTTACATATACGTACTTAAGAATAATAGTAGCTGATTACAGCATACCCTAAGAAATTATCTTTAATAAAAAACAAACTTTTACCTTTAAGTTTTAGTAAAAACTTATAGTAAAACTTAGAGTAAATTACAAACTTAGTAGTATATACTATCCTAAGATAGATAGTTAGACAGAATAAATAAATTAAATTATAAAATAATATCTAAGATACTTTATTAATCTATAATAAAATAATTAAGTTAATAAGCTACCTTTTACTTAACTTTACTATAATAGTACGAAATCTAAATTAACTAAGTTAATACTATTTTACGCTTTATATAAATACACTTCTTTAGTATATAGGCTACTTTAGAAAGGACCTAACGCTAATAAAGTATAATTCTAAGTAAAATTAATAGTTAACTTATATAAAAAACTAAAAGTACAGCTAGAACTTATCCAGAAGTATATAAAACATTATATAAATAAGGATAGGATTAAGGGACTAACCCTTTAGGAAGGGGACATAGTCTACTTACTTTAATATATATAAGGCTATAAAATACTAAATATTAAAATAAACTAACTAAATAATAAACTTAATTTTAGAAAAATTAGCCTATTTAAAATTTTAAAGAAAATCAATAACATTAATTATAAATTAGAAATACCAGAAGGTATATAGCTAAAATACCTTATATTCTATATATTACTTTTAGAAAAAGTATAAATTAACGAAGTAATAGGAAGACTAATTTTAGATGAAATTATTATTTTAGAAGATAAAGAAAAATAGGAAGTTAAAAAAGTTTTAGCAGTATAAAGGAATCTAGAAGAAAATAATAGGATTAAATACTAGGTTAAATAAAAGGGGTATAACCTAATTTACAATACTTAGAAACCTATTGAAAGTTTTAATATAATAGAACTAATTTAAAACTTTTAAAAGAACTTAGGATTATACTTAAAACTCCTAATATCAGCTACCTAAAAACAAACTTAGAAAATAAAAAAAAAGCTATATAAGTTTCCTCCTATATTATAGAAAGATTTAGAACCTTATACCTTAAACTAAAGATTTAGAAAGAAGAAGGATTAATAGTAACCTCAGAGGGATCTAGGAAAGTATTACTAAAAACCGTAAACTAGTTAATAATATCCACTACCCCTAATGCTTAAATATTAATTACCGCCTTTAACTTTGCTTACTCTGCCTTATTTAACTTATTAAAGGAACAAGTACTATAGTAAAGTATTTACTTACCGCAAACGTTAATCTATTTCTATTACTCCTGTAACTAGGCTAACTGTAAAAACCTCTTATTTATTTATTAAGTTAACAGTATTATTTATTATTATTATTAAAATAACTCCTGCTTAGTTTAACGCTCCTTAGTGTTTAAACGTTCCTTTTCAGTAGCTAATTACTACGCTAATTACTATTAGTTACTAAATCCCGCACTAGTTAAAAGCTTACTTACCCGCTACTAATAAAATCCCATTCCTATTATAAAAACGCCTATAATATATATACTCCTTATACTAATTATATCCTTTTACTATTTTATAAGGTAAACCTTTTGCTTTATAATAAGAATAAGGTATAATAATAATATTAATAATTTTAATTACTAATACTACTGCTTTCTAATTCCTTATTAACTTTTTTTTAATAGATAATTACTATTTAATAATACTATAAGGTATTTTGTAAATAAAAGAAAGAACTATAACTATAAAAGAAAGGGGATAACTAGACTTATATATATAGCCTTAAGGATAAAACTAATAAGAAGGAGGCATTATATTATAACCTAATCTAAAGTACGTATCTCTCAGGTAAACTACGGAAAAAATAATTAATTAAGAAGAAGCTTTACTAACTTACTAAAATACATATACTATAGTATATAAGCCTTAACACTAAGGTCACAGGCTTACTAAGTATAAAAAAACTTTACTAAGTAAGTTACTAAAAATAACTAAATATATAAAATTTAATTTTCTACGCTTTTTAAATAACTTAAATAAATAGTCGTTAACAAAGTATTAAGATTAAATATAGACTAAATCTTTATTATATCTTACCTACTTCGTAATTACATCTACTTAAAGCTACTTCCTATCCTCTCTGCTAACATAAACTAATTAACCTTAGCTTATTACCTTAGGAACTTACCCTATACTATTTAAGTATTGGGTCAGGACGTCATAATATATAATTTATTTTTTAAGTAAAATTATTACTACTTTTTATAATTTAATAAAAGAATTAAGCTTATTTAATTTAATTAAGTTATTAAACTATAATTTATAAACTTAAAGTATAAACTTATTAAATAATTATATTATATTTAAACTTTATTATTTAAGTTTTTTTATATATATATTAATTATATTATATTTAAACTTTATTATTTAAGTTATTTTATATATATATTTTAAGTTTAGTTTTAAACTTTAATATAATAATTATATATTATGATTTAAATTTTTAAAGTTTAACTTAGTTAATTATAATTAATTAAGTTAAATTATAAATTAATTTTAAATTTTAAACTAGAAGCTAAAATATAATTTTTCTTTAACTTAATTATTATAGTTTTATTAACTTTTTTAATAATAAATATAACTTTTATATAATATATTTATAATAAAATTATTTATTTATTAATTTATTTAATAAATTTAATTTATTAATTATAGTAAAATATTTTATTAATTAAATATACTTAAGAACTTAGTAATTTATTAAGTAAAGGAATATTAAAAACTAAAAAAAAATAAAAAAGTTTTTACTTTTTATAATAAAAAAAATTCCTTTAAGTAATTATTTATTTATTATTTATTATTTATTAGTTATATATTATAAATTAATTAATTTTAATAAATAATATAATTTATTAAAATTTAATATTTTATATATTTAAGATTTTAATTAATTTAAAGAAAGTTTTATTATTTTATTATAATAATATAATTAATAATGAATTTAAAAAAGTATATTTTTATTATTTTATTATTTACTATTTTATTATTTTATTTATTATTATTATTTAATATATATAATTAATTTATTATAATTATATTTTTTTAATTTTAAATAAAAAACTTTAAAAAAATTAAAAAATATAATTTTTAATTTTTTTAAAGTTTTTTATTAAATTCTAAAGTTAATTTTATATAATAGTTCTTATAGTTTTATTATATATTTATAAAATATATAATAAATTAAAATTATTATATTTAAAATATATTAAAAAGTTTTATAATAATAAATTAATAAGTTATTTATTATATATTATTTATTTATAATATTAATTTTCATTAAGTTATTTATTATTAAATTTATATAAAAGTTATTAAATTTAACTTTACTAAATTAAAAAAGTATTTTCCTAGGAAAATAATTTCTTTTAATTTAATTTATTATAAATTATTTTTTTATAATTTATTTTTAAATTTTTAATTTAAAAAATATTTATTTAAAAAATAAAAACTTATTATTAAAGTTACTAAATTTATTAATAATTATTTATTATTTATTTTATTAATAAATAACTCTTTATTATTTATTAAATATTATAAAATATAAAGTAAATAAATTAACTAAATAATAAAAAGTAAATATATTAATAATATAAAACTTAAGCTTAAATTTTTATTAAAAGTATATACTTAGTAATAATATAGTAATTAAGTACTAATATTACATTATTATATATATAATTATAATACTTTTATAAATTTATTATAATTATTTTCCTTTTTTAAAATTATTATTTTAATATTAAAAAATATAAGTATTTTATAATAAACTAATTTATATTAAATAATATAAAGTAGTTTCTTAAAGTAATAAACCAATTATAGTTTATATTAATAAAAGTAATAAAAATTAATTTTATTACTATATTAATAATTAACTATTTAAACTATTTAAAAAGTATAATAACTAAATTTTATATATTTAATTAATATTATTAAGTTAATAAAAGTTAATAAATAATTTATATTGACTTATATTATAAATTATTAAAGATTAAGGAATAACTTATATTAATTTATTTTCTATTAATAAATTAATTTATAATTACTTTAAGTATATATTAATTAAGTAATTATAAAATATTTAAAATATAATATAATATTCCCCTTTTATTAATTTTATTTTTAAGGTTAATTATAATAACTTTATATTTAATTTTATAATTATATTATTTAATTCTTTATATATAATATACTTTTTTATTTTTTATTTATAAATTTTAATTTATTTTTATTAATTTTTTATTTATAAATATTAATATAATACTAATACTTTAGAATTTTAAAATTTATTTTTAATTTTTTTTTTTTTATAAATAAAAAGTATATAAATTAAATTTATTTTAAATTATTAAAGTAAATATATACTATAAGTATAATTATAATATTATATTTTTATTATAAAAATATAAATATAAAAAAAAAGTATAAGTTTAATATTTATTTTATTAAGTATTAGTAATATATTTTAATAAAAAAATATATAATAGTAATACTATTATAAATTTTTATAAATTTTTTTAAAGTTATTATAATTTTTTTATTAATTTTTTTAATAGTTTAATTAAGGTAAAATTATAAAAAATATAATATTAAAAAATATAAAATTATAAATTAATTTACTAAATATTAATAATATATAATAAAAGCTTTAGCTTAATTATAATAAATATATAAATTAAAATAAAAAATAAAAAAATTTAATAATTAAGTTTTTAATTAAAGTATAAAAGTAATTAATATATAAAATAATATTATATAGTAAAAGTTTATTATTAATAATTAATCTTTTTTAAATATTAATTTAAAGTTTTTAAATTTAAGTTTTTTTATATTAATAAAAAATATTTTTTTATTATTTTTTTAATTATTTTTATTTTTATTTAATATTTTTTAATTAATTATTTTATTTTAAATTTTATTTTTATAAAAAAATTATTTAAAATTACTTTTAAGTAATTAAAGTTATTAATAAATTCTTATATATTTTTACTTTTATTATAGTTTTTTTATTTTATAAAATATTTATATTATTTTTATTATTTATTAAAGCTAAGCTTAGTAATAATAATTATTTTAACTTTATATTTTTTTTATTATTTTTATAATAATTTTATTATAAATAATTTCTTTAATATTTTTATTTATTAATATTTTTTTTATAATAAAATATAAAAAATAAAATATAATTTAATAATCTTAAGTAATTTAAGTTTATAATTTACTTCTTTAATTTTTTTAAAAATTTTATAAAGCTTAAGCTTATAATAATTAAGTTTATTATTTAATTTATTTATTTTAATATTAAAAAGTTTTTTACTTTATATATATTAAAATAAATAAATTATATTTTATTTTTAAAAATTTAATTTTTTAATTTTTTTTAATTTATATATTTACTTATATATTTTTATATAAATTTAAAATATTTTTATAATTTTTTATAAAGTTTTTTATATTTTTTATATATATTTTTACTTTTTTAATATATAATTTTTATTTTAAAGATTAATATATTTATAAAGTAAAATAATAATTTATATAAAAAAATATTATTTTTATTAATTTTAATTTAATATTATTAAACTATTAGTAAATTTATAATTTAATTATTTTAAATTAAATTAATATTATTTTTTAAGTATACTTTAATAATTTAATTTAATTACTTTATTTATTTATTAATTTATAAATAATAAATAATATTAAATTTATAATTAATCTTAAGGTAAGTTATAAATATTTACTAAAAGTATAATATATAAGTAAATCCTTAATTAAAGATTATTTTTTTTAATACTTTATATTTACTTTTTATATATTTTATATAAATATAAATTTAATTTTTTACTAAATTAATTTTTTTATTAAAAATAAAATAAGTTTTTTTAAAAAGTTTATTAATAATAATAAAAATATTATTATATTTAAATTTTATAATTAAATTTTTAAATAATAGTAAATATATAATATAATTAAATATAATTAATTTTTATAGTAACTTTAATATAAATAATAATTATAATTTATTATAAAGTAAATATTAATTATTTTTTATTTTTTTATATATAATATAATATAAAACTATATTTTTTATTTATTACTTAATTTCTTTAAATTTATAATATTATTAAATTTATTATATAATTTTAATAATTTTTTTATAATTATATAATTTATATTTATAAATATATATTATTACTTTTTTATATAATTCTTTAAGTATTTATATTTTATTATTAAATATAAAATATTATAATTTTATTATAATACCTTTAGGAAATTATTTTTATTTTTAAAGTTTAATATATTTTATAATTTTTATTAAAAATAAATTATTTTTTTTAATTTTAAAAATAAAATTAATTTATTATTACTTTAAGGCTTTTTATTTATTAAGTTATAAAACTTATATAATAAACTCTAATATTTTTTAAAAATAATTAAGCTTTTAGGTAAAAATATTAATATAATTATTTTTAAATCCTTTATAATAAATTATTTTATAATTAAATATAATTAAAAATTTAAAGTATTTAATTTATTTTTTAAATAATTATTAAGTTATTATAAAAAATATAATATTTTTATAATTAATAAAGGATTTTAAAATTAAGTTTTAATAAAGTTAAATAATTAATTAAGGCTAAAGTTATATTAAGATTTTTTTTAAAGTTATAAAAGTAAAAAATATTTAACTAAATTATAATTATATTATAAATTAATTATATTTAAAATTTAAAAAAAATTTTAAGTTTATTATATAATTAAAATAGTAAATAAGTAATTTAACTTTTTTATTAAAAAAAATTTTATAAACTTTTTTCTTTAATAATAACTTTTTTTATATTAATAAATAAAGTAATAATAATTAAAAAAAACTTTTATAATTTTTTATATTTTAAATTTTTAAAATTATAAAATTATTAATAACTTAATTATTTTTTAATATATTAAAAGCTTTTTCAAATTTTTTATAATTTTAATTATAAATAAAAATTATTTTAAAAATTTAAAATTTAAAGACCTTATATAATTTATTATAAAGCTTAAATAACTTAATTTAAACTTTAAGTTTTAAGCTTAAGGAAAATATATAATTTATAAAGCTTAAATAATTTAATTTAAACTTTAAGCTTTAAGCTTTAAGCTTTAAAAAGAATATATAATTATTATAATACTTAAATAACTTAATTTAAGCTTTAAGCTTTAAGCTTAAGAAATATATATAATTATTATAATACTTAAATAACTTAATTTAAGCTTTAAGCTTTAAACTTTAAAGAAAATATATAATTATTATAATATTTAAATAGCTTAATTTAAACTTTAAATTACTTTATTAAGTTATTTATATATTATATAAAAATATAATTTAGAAAAAAGTTTATAAAATATAAAAAATTATTATTAATTATAAATATAATATATTTTATAAAGTATTAATAATAATAAAAATATAATTTTATTATTATTATTTTAGTTATTTTATTATATTTATATATATATATATATTATTTATTACTTTTTAATTATAAAAATCTAAATTTTTTATTTTTTTTAAATTTAAATTTTTTAAATTTATATATATATTAATAATATTTAATAATATTTAAATTTTTTATGATTTTTACTTATTTTAATTTAAAAAAATCTAAATTTAAATCTATTTAAATCCCTTATATTAAGAAAATTAAAGTTTTATAAAATTATATTATAATAAATTAATAATTTAATATTATTTATTAATATAAATTTTTATATTTTTATTATTATATAACCTTAGGGAATTTATTTATAAATAATTAAAAACTATATTATTATACTTAACTTTACTAAAATAATAATTATATTTATAATTTTAATTATATTATATTACTATTTTAAATTATATTATTATTTTTAATTTTATTAAATTAATAATTATATTAAAAAATAAAAAAACTATAATATATTAATTAATAATATTTAAAAATTAACAATTTATTACCTTTAGCTTTATTAAGTTAATAAATATATTATTTAAATAATTAATATTTTATATTTATTTTTTAATTTCTTAATTATATATTTTTTTATTTTATAAATTAATTTAATTTAAAGTAATTAAATACTATATTAAATATTTTAAATATAAAATTATATAACTTTAACTTTTTAAAAAATAATTTTTAAACTTAAGTAAGTATTTTTAAATTATATTATTATTTTTATTTTTACTTTTACTATTTATATTTATATAACTATTACTATTATTATATATTATTCTTTAAAACTTACTATTATTATTATTATTATATATTATTTTTTAAAATTTACTATTACTATTATTACTATTATATATTATTTCTTAAAACTTACTATTACTATTACTATTACTATTATATTATTATTATTATTTATATTTAAGTTAATTTTTTTTTTAGAATTCTTTTTTATTTTAAAAACTTTTATAAAAATTAAGTTATATTTTTATAATTAAGTAAAGTATATTACTAAAATAATATTAAAGGTTATTATTTTTTTATTATATTTATTAAATAATTATTAAGTATTAAGCTTTAAAAAAATCCTTTTTTTTTAATATTTTTTTTTTTTACTTTTATTATTAATTTTAAAAAAATACTTTTTTTTAATATTTTTTTCTTACTTTTATTATTAATTTTAAAAAGAATCTAATATTTAAATATTAATAATAAAATATATAAATTTAATTTAATTTACTTTACTTTTTAATTTTTAAAATTAATTATATATTTTTTTAATTTTTTATATTTTTTTAAAAACTTAAAGACTATTAAAAAACTTTATTATAATAATTTAAAATTAAACTAAAGTAATTTAATTATATTTTAGTTTTTTTATTTATTATAGTAATTATATTATTTTTAAATTTATATTTATATATATTAAAAAATTTAATTAAAATAATATAATAATTAAAAAAATATTAATAAATATATATATATATAAGTAAAAAATATTAATAAACTTTTAATAAAAAATATATAAAGTAATAATAAATAAAAAAGTAATATATATATAAATATATATACTTTATTTTATTTACTTAATTATCTTTAATTAATAAAAATAATAATTAAAATAAAATAAAAAAAAGAAATTATAAAGTAATTTTTTAATATTTTTAAAGTTAAATTTATACTTAATATTTTAATATTATTATTATAATTAATTTTTTTAATAATTACTTTTCTTTAAAATAATAATATAACTTATATAAAAAACTATTTAAATTTATTTATACTTAAGTAGTAAATTAAAGTTATATATTTATAATAAATAAAATTATTAAAGAATAAAGAGTAAGTTTATTATTATATATAAATATAATTAATTTTAGTAATTTTTAAATATTATAAAAAAAAAGTATATTTAAAAAATAATTATATATAAAATTAATTATTAATTTTTAATAATTATAAAAGAATTTTAAATAATATATTTTAAAGTATATAATATTATTAAAATATTTAATTTTTAATATATAATTATTAACTAAGTTTATATTTATTTATTTATTTAATTTTTTATAAATTTAAAATATATTAATATTTATAAATTTAAAATTTAATAAATATTAATATAAATTTAAAAATTTTTTAAATTTATTTATATTAAAATAATAATAATTTTATAATATAATAAAATATTTATAATAAAATTATATATAGTAAATAAAAAATAATTAAAAAGTAAAGTTTAATTTATACTTTAGTTAATTAATTAAAAAATAAAGGATTTTAAAGTTAAATATAATATAATAATAATAATTATATAATTATTTTTTTTTTTTATATATTTAAACTTTTTAAAATATTTTTAAATTTATTTTAATTTATTATTATTAAATTATATTTATAAAATTAATAAGTATTATATACTTTTTTTAATATAATTAATATTAATATTTATTAATAATCTTTTTATATTATATTTATATTTTTTAATAAAAAAATAAAAAAAATATTATTCTTAAGTATTATATAAGCTTTAATTTATATATAAGGACTATAATATAAAATATTTATTTATAATATTAATTAATTACTATATTACTTATATAAATATTATAAAA